>CAJUYI010000057.1:251557-274688 GCA_910591695.1 Galerucella pusilla
TAATCCCGCACTCGAATTGCCGTCCAGTTTATTTAATCTGTTCTGTTATCGGGACTGCCCTAATAGTTTACCCTGGCGGGGTTAGGTTAGGTTAGGTGTCTTATTATTCCTGAAATAAATATACAAATACCTTTATAATTCAATTTATTTTATATTTCCTTGATCTCCTTCATTTTGTGTTTATCTTGTTGCGCGCAATTCGGCTCCTAATTTTGGTGTTCTTATACTCGTATTCGGGTAGAAAAACTCATCCCTGCCCAAATAAACTCCTTTTAAACAGGTCAGTTTTCACCCTGATGGGAACTCGAGTGACAGCTCAACGTATCCTAATTATGACACAGGTAGAGTGATTATCCTGACGGGAATTCGTGTGCGTCCGTTTTTTTCTTCATTCTGTGCAATATTAATTACTTCTGAATTAAGACATTAGAACCGTCAGATGTGAATTTTTCGATGTGATTTGATACGAAATATGATAATGTATGACCGATTTTTGAAACAGTAAAGAGCTAATTAATTGTTTTATTATGAAGAGAAGTAGAGAGAAGTATACTTTATTGACACTAAAGCATCAACAGGCCATCGACCGAGGTCTTTCAGCCAATTTTTATTATGAATTATAACCAATATAACAATGTTCTGTAACTATGTTCTGCCACTTCTTTGTAAAATATGAATACTTACGATGTATTTGTGTATGTATACTGTTGCGACATTCACTGAGCCCTTAGTTCCTTAGAAAAGTCTCAGAGTGTAGTAGTTCCTTTATACCTAGTTCACGAACTTTGGGGCGTCGACCCAGCACTGTAGCGGAACTCCTCTGATGCGATAATTACAGTGAAGCAGTGTCGAGCGCGGTTATTACTTTGATGGGTTACCACTGGGGAAGACCATCGTATAGTCCGTACAGCATACAGCGGAGTAGCATATCATAGCTCGCAGTTATTATATTAATAAGCACGAGCTATAATGTAGATATGCCGTCTTTCGGAGACGTAAAACCGAGGTCCCGAGTCTATGAATGTTGGGCTCGATAAAAAATCCTACCACTGGTTGGAACACTAGTGGGTTCGGCAATATTTTTGGAAAGATAATCGTATATTAATAACTGTACTAATAAAATTGATAGCACTGAAATAAAAAAGATTGCTGTTGGAAACCCGTTTCCGATATGTCAAAAAGACGCTCAAAGTTTGTAAAAATGATGATTATTTTGACGTATGTAATAATTAAAAGTAGGTATAGTATTTCTTACATGAAATGTTCCAGTATTTATCATTTATTCTAAAAACCAATTACAACAGTATCTTACTTACTTGACTTAGTGATACTCCATCTCTAATAAATCAGAAGAAGAAACAAAAATAAAAAAAAATCACTATCCTAACCACCAACCTAACCGCGATACCTACTTCAAAATCGATTTCATAACTGTTTATAACTTTAAGTTAAAGTGGACACAATCGCGACTTTAGGCGACTTTTAACCTCAAAATTGAATTCTTTTTTTAATTTCTTGGGAAATTAAACCACAATATTTTTAAATTCTTTATTTCAACGTTTCGGTAGCGTTCCAGCTACCGTTGTCAAGAAAAAATAAGTAGAAATTAATTTTTATCCCTAACTGACACAACAGAAAAAATTTGACAACTAGACAATCAAAAATTATTTTGAAGTTTAAGACTGCAAAATTTTGTTATCAAATTTTTATTAAGGTCCATTCATAGTATGAAATGAAATATTTCATTTTATGACATTCCAACGATATGATAGTCTACTAGAAATGGAATCCAGTGAAGTGCACGTTCCAGGAACGGTTTTTATTGGGATAGCGCGTTTTTTCGCTTATATTGGAAATGTTGTTAATAAAACGCGTTTCTTGATAGTTTTTTGTGTATGCTATTTGAGTTTTTGAAATATGTATACTCAGTTTTGTGATTTTGTGTATTGAAATGTGTATCGATTAACAACTATTCAAATTATAAATCATAAGAAAACCTGGATAAAAACTTATGATGCTATCCTGATAACGCAGGTAATTGATTATTGGAAATTTCTCTTTCTAACATTGGTAACCAAATTTGACTACATTCGGCTGAAATACTAGCTACACATTTATCTGCATTTAGTTGTATTAAAGCACTTTCTTTGATTTTCCGTCTTTTATTATTGGGTTCTTTTAATATTATTTTTGATGAATCCCATTGAATTTGATGACCCTCTTCCCAAGTATGTTTGCAAATAGCTGACTTAAAGAATTCCCCATCTTTGATATATTTTTTGTGTTCGTTTATTCGTACTTTCAATGGTCTAGATGTTTCACGTTGAAATAAAGAATTTAAAAATATTGTGGTTTAATTTACCAAGAAATTAAAAAAAGAATGAATAATATACCACAAGGAACATACAGAAGATACTCAAAATTTAAGACAGTTTTCAGTTCGTTGTGTCAGTATTGTGGACAAATTCTCTTGAGGTGGAAATAGATACCGAGTCATCAGCCTTTGAGGATAGCAGCAACGATAGCGACAGTGATGAGAAAATATTCATCATTGGGAAACGAAAAATATATAAGCAGAGAATAACAGATTTCGATAATTGGTCGGATGGAGAATTTCACCAAAGATGCAGGTTAAGCAAACCTGCTATAGTGGCGAGATGGCCAGAGAGTGCTCATGATCAGACTATTCTTAATAATAGTCGATTGAAAAATAATTTTGAAGGAGGCAATTTAGGAGGTTCCATTTAATTTGAGACTCTGGATAAGGAGTTCAACCATATCTCTTGACTCCTCTGCAGGAAACAAATACCGAGGCTGAAAGACTATACAATGAGTCAATAATAAGAACTAGAAATACAGTAAAAAGACAGTATGGTGTCTAGTAAAGACGCTTTCCTATACTATCCCTAGGTATAAGGGTTAACCTGGATACAGCAATGACAATAATTGCAGCAACAGCAGTTCTCCATAATATGGCTATCGAAATGAATGAACCTTTAATGGTTTTGCACTCAATGATAGATTTATATTTCCAGCTATTTTTACCAAATTCAATTCTTCTTAAGTTGTAAAATTTGTACCCATAAATCTCTTTCTCTTTTTACTTATTTCAACTTGAAATAAGTGTTATCACTTATTTCAAGTTGAAAATCAGAAGAAAGCATAAACACTGATATAAAAATATAATACGAATATAAACATAACCATACTTCAATTGAAAAAATTTCGAAACTGTTATAGTCACTGATACCCACTTCTCTTGATAAACGTAAAATCACACTTTACTTGAAGGAAGAGAACAGAAATGTTATGAAAATCATTCAATTTTAAGTAAAGTTAAAGTGATAAAGTCACTTTAGCTAAAGTGAACTTTAAGCATTTGTTATGAAAACGGCAGTAAACCAGACAAAATTAAAAAAAAAATAAAAGTGCATTTGAACTTATTTTTTTACTAACTTTTCAAATATGTTGTTATTTTTTATAAACGCTTTTGGCAAAAAAAGGAATCTCGCGTTTGACAGTTTCATACAGGAATCCCTATGTCGCATTTTATTAAATACACAATGTATCTGGGTTTCCATAAAAAACAATTCTCTTTAGTATATTAACCAAAAATAAACTTATAATAGAAAGTAATTACGAGCTTAGTCATCTTAAAAGGTATCGGTGATTCAATCATCTTTAACACCAATAAAAATCTCACGAACGACAATTTGCTAACAATGATCGATGTACATTTTTTTCGAACAACAAAAATAAAAACGTGATTTCCTTATTGATGTGTATCTAGTTTTCCTACCGCATCTCGGCAACTGTCTCCTTGTCATGTTATACACCGATTCGTTTGCAGATTCTCGAAGAAAGCTAAAGATTGAAATTATCGATTACTATACAGTAACTTATGTGAGTGGTATTATATTAAGTAAAAGTTATGTGTGAACATTGTTATTTGTTCGCATCCGCTGGGGGTTTAGTTGTAATACTCGAAGAAAGTAACCCAATAACGCATAAACAAATAAAAATATTGTTTTAGATGAAATAGTATATTATACACCAAGGTGGTGGAGACTATTATTGCCCGAGCACCAAGATTATTTCGCGAGGGGCTTCACCCCGAGCGGAATAAGGTGCGAGGTTTATAAATGTTTTCACAACCATGGTCATTATACAATTTTTTCCACTACTAGCAAAATTTAAGACAAAAATTAAAAATAATACACAAACGCACCACGAGAAGCGTTTACCCCGTCGTCTGACTGACAAGTACACTGTCAGTTTTCGATATATTATGAACGTACTCGTTTTTGTCATCAGTCATTTTTGGTTGAGCGCAAATTTTGAAGTAATCGCATTTTTATTCAGATGATTTCGTCTTGGTAGGTAGATTCAAACAGCAAATATGTTGAAGACAATCTTCTGGGTATACAAAATTATGTTACACAAGATTTTGTTGAACTACTATCCCTGATTTCTCAAAATATTTGAATTTGTCCATAATTGACCTAGGTTGATAATAGAAAGGATTATCAACCACTAATAGAGAAATTCAACTTCTCAGTTGGCTAGAAGAAGCAATAATTGTCAAATTCACGGCCAGTAGTGGAAAAAACTTATTATATGCAATAACTTATAACAATAGGGATACAATTCCACTGATAATTTTATGAACTTAAGACACTTCCAGTACCTTAAGATTGTTAGCTTATCGATTCGTTGAATGTGTGCTACTTCTTTAAGTCTTGTCCAAATTTTTGAACGGACTTTTATTACCAGAAAGTGACATAGTAGATGTCCAATCTTCATTTACTTCACATTCTTTGCAGTAGTCATCATTCGAAATTTTCCAATTCAGGCAATTATTCCTCCCTACTGTATAAATGCCCGAAAATAATCAGTTATTGAGTCTACTACTAAGTTTATTTGAGCTGATATGACTACTAATTAGATAGTTGCCATGCTAGGTCCAAAATGTGTTGCTCGCACGGTTTTCCCTAAGTTTGAATTGTATAAACTGTTTCAAATAAGATTATTACTTCTATTTTTTGTGGTCATATTGGACTATACCTTGTTTTTATACTAGGAGGAGCATTTTAATGAAGCTCAATCACACCACTAAAAGTTACTAGATTGGGAGTTGTTCCGATAGTACCTATCGTGCTTATACTATTTGAACTAATTCATAACTACGTGAAATAACTATAGTACTGCTCGCAGTTGTCGTAATTTATGTGACATTTGTAAATAGTTCCAAATAAATAAGTATAATGTAGAAAATGCAATGGATTTTACTTGGAAACTTATAAGTATAACTAAGAAGAAAAAACAAGCATGGATTATAAATTTTGTTTATCAAATTAAATAAGTAATTAACTTGCTTAGAATATCCCTTCTCCTTCCATAAGCTGCATCAACATCCTCTAACCCTGTTTACCTATTGTTCACCTAAATGGATAAACATCATCCTTCTAACACTATTTCCAAAAGTTGCATAAAATCTGTTGCTTATCTCCTTTTCCCGTTGCTTGAGAATACTGACCTTTCAATGACGACTCCGTTTCCCCTACCTCATACACCACATTGCACTAAATAACTTCCTCTCACCAAGTTTAATATAAACATGATTCGCCTGGTATACTTATTAAGAAAGCACTCTTGGAAATATTGCAAGGAACACCATATGATGTAATTCTTCACGCAGATGCCTCAAAAACTTCTTTTGGTGTTGGTTGCTCAGTCACAATCAACCACTATCGGTTGCCATCAACATGTGGTGCTTACACTGGTGAACTGTATAGCACTTTCCAGGCTTCTCCTATCAAGCACGTCGCCATTTGTACATATTCACTTTCTTCAATCAATTGACTTGATGCTATCTTTACTGACCATTCAATAGTTCAAAATATCTATGACATCTATCAAATTCTCTCACCTCACTATGTAACAATTTGTCACATCTGGCTCAAATCATTAAAAATATTGGCAATGAAAATACTGACCACCATGCCAAAGAAGCCACCTCTTCTATGACCACAACAACGTTCGAGTTTCCAGAAGACATCAAACTCTTATTCAAAAAGTCCGTCGGAGAATTCTGGCCAAAATTTTGGCGCAACACTAAAACATCTCTTAACGATATGCAACCTTAAATTGGCTGTCTCTTCCTCGACTTCTTAACCAGGAGAGAAGCCGCTGTTATTAGACGATTGCGGATCAACCACAACAGATATATTTACGGCTACTTGATGTCTTATGAAAACCTTCCCGTCTGCCGTTATTAAAAAAGTGCATATTCTCACCGACTGCCAGATATAGATCGCCTAGACCTAAAACCGAACTTTTAAACTGCACCGCTGAAATTTCAAAGGTATTGAAATTCCTCAAAGCAGATACCTCTATAACAAAATATGAAGCATTGACTGGAATAATATGACTACTTATTTCATGTTAAAAACTGTGTACTTTTATATAGTGCCAATGGTCACAGCACTTGAATTGCAATTAAAAAATAAAAATAGCAATTATCTTGGTTGGAATAAAACATTTTGTTAAAAATAAAACAATAAACAACATACGCGAAAAAGTAGTGAAGAAGATTGAACTTGTGAATGGTTTTATATGAATAAACACAAAACCACAGAGTACACCATTTAACAAGAGACGAAAGCTTTGTCGGTTCCTTTGAAGTCGGACTTACACGATATTGAGCGGAAATACGTCGAGACATTAAAATATAAACTACCTGATACACTATGAAAAATAACACGATTATTGAGTCGAAGTAAAACCATAACTACACTAAGAAAAATAGTAGTGTTGATGAACATCCCTCCCAATTAGGACTATAGAATATTTTTTTACTACTAACATGAGAACATCTTCTTTTATTTATCTCATGTGTCTAATGATGAGTATCTCATTTTTAACCTAACCTTAAGATAATACACGGCGAACTAAGGAAATGAACGGAAGTGACGACTTGACATTGACAGATAAACTAATTAATTCACGCATGTGCACACAAATTTGCTATCAAGATAACTACTTTCTTACGCCTCTTGTTACATGGTGTACTCTGTGACATTACCACCGTACATTAACTACCGACAAGTAAATTCACTTGCGTCGGAACGTTTGAAAATTTTCGTACATCTTTTCTCTGGCGCCTTACACGTCTGTTATCATAATACAAGATTCAAATACTCGATTTAAACTAGCCAGAACTCGCCAGACGATAGGAGGGGTGAGGAAATTTTCGGTAATCTATAGATCGACGAAGTGAATTTACTTGTCGGTAGTTAGGGTACGGTGAGAAAACTAACAAAAAATGTCGTTGTCAGTTGTATCAAATGAGCTTAGTTGAAAAAACAAGGTAGTGTTCAGCTTTGTTGTTATTACAAAGACAAAAACAAGAATTAATAGCACATGTCAACACAAGTTAGGACATAACTAGCGTTAATTGCACCACAGAAGCATTTAAGTCCAAATATAAATATTAAAATCACATTATTAATTTCGCAATTCACACAATTTTTGATTGTATCATAAACATCTAGATTAATCTTCTTGTTTTAAATGATTATATCATTTTGAGAGTATTTCTCACTGACATTTGATGCTGAGAAACCGTAATGATATTTTAATAAAAATAAAACATGTCAAGGTGCTACATCCAATTCACTGCATTAATTCAACATTTATATTATTTACCTTAACATTTAATTAAACAAATTTTTTCATATTCTAATTAAAAACAAATTCTTTCCTATTCATAAGTCATCAGTTTTGTGTTCAAATGTCAAAATAAATAAATTCCTATAGTCTATTTTGAGAATGATTGATAGCAGCAATTAAGGAAGGTTGGTTCATGACAGAAAAGTACAATCACTTCACGTTCTGATTCATAAGGATAAAAGAATTGTAGTGAGTCTTCCAGTATGTACACCCCAAAACAACGCTAGATCCAACCAAAATATAATTCAAATCGCAGAATCTTCATGTTTCACTGTCCACTTTGCCTATCTTGCAAATATGTTCACTAGCAATACAGAGTAGGTAAAAGTGATATATCTTAACATCTACAAGCAATATTACAATACACTATTTTTTTTCGTCATTCTCTATAAAAAATGATATTATAAAAAATAATATTTCACGTACTAATTTCCTAATGAAAAATCGATTATTTTTGGAGACCAGTATTTTTCATCCGCAGACACCTTTTATTCAAAGGTAGTAATTTTTTGTAAAGGTCGAAGAAAAAATGTAATATGCACCACGGCGAAGAGCTGTCTGGTGTCTTTCCTGCTTGACAGCCTCGGCTATAAATTTGCAGACCGCAAACCCGGACGAACTTGACCATAGATAGCCTAACTTGACGCTATACAAGAGACAGAGTTGTTTAGGTTAAACAATTTTTGTTCCCGTTCGTATGGTCGTATTAAAAAAAAGGCAGGACGGATTTGAATCTCTGTGCTCCATTTGCAATTCGCACATTTCAATAGTACATGATGGTAAATTTGACATTCACAGCACATAGCTACAAGTCTTCATAAATAACATTCTTGAACCGTTTCAACTTCAAAGGATATTTCCACTTTTATGTTAAAGAAAAATTCGGGAGAGGAAATTTTGGTCACAGCTGCTGAGTTGACCATGGCTTATAAAGTCGTACGACATCATAAAACCTTTAATTTGTTGGATTTTACTACCAAATTGAATGCACTGATGTATCCAGACTAAAAACTTGCTAATGAGCAGATTCATTGTGTGCCACTTTGTGTTACGGCTGTATCTTAAATCTCTATAATTTAAGTGTTCAAAATTTTCCCAAGTTCATCGCAAACAAGCCTCATATCGATTTTGTAAGTCACTGAACATATTTAGAAAAAGTGGTTGCTGTAATTGCTGATAACATTTTTGATTATTTCTCGTAGTTCTAGAGGCGGGTTTTCCGAGTGAAATATTTTTTAATTCATCATGCCCCGAATCTATGCTATAGTGGCTTCAGATCAGGTGAATGAGAAGGTTATTCGAAGTCTGTTCCTCGAGAAATTATTGTATTATCAAAATGTCGACGGAGTAATCCTATGCTGCGCACTGCTGTATGGCTCGTTGCTCCATTTTGTTGAAACCGTTGTGTGCGCACCTGTAGATTTCGTGAACGGCAAAAGTTTTTTATATCCCTTACACAAGGTACAATAATGTTCTCTTTATAACGCTCTTGGTTGACAGTACGTGGATTCTGATTCTCGTCGTCAACGAAATAGGGAGGGACCAATAATTCCATGGAAACTCGATGACTGTGGAGTGGCTTCTCAACAATAGCATCCGGATGTTCAAGGAATATGTTCCTCGATTAATATAGCCGCTAAGATGAATGTGACTTTCGTCTGGAAACCATAAGTTTTTCAAGAATTCCTTATCCTCGTAAATTATGCTCAACATCAGATTGGATTAGAATTGGAGTGGCTTTTTGTCTTATCACACTGCGACCTTTGCAGATCTATTGTGGTCCTTCCTATATTTAGAGCTCGATATCTAGCTTTATTTTTTTAATAGCCTGGATACCGCCCCCTTGCCCCCCTCTCTGCCCTCGGTTTTTCTTCTCCGAGTAAGTGAAACTGCATCCTTGCCGCACTCACAGAGTATGTGCTCCGCGGTTTCGTCTTCTTCCTGGCAGAACCTGCATAGGCTGTCATCTGCTACAATGTCCGGTCAGCATTTCCACCATCATCCTCGCCGTTTCTCGACTTTGACATAGTAGGTCGTGTGACAGTTTGGCCGAAGTGTTTTTAAGGAATAATATAGCGTGCCTTTGTCCTGGGGTTTCATACCACCAGTGCAATGCCTGGTTGTTTATCCATTAGTGGATTCTCTCTTTACTTAGGCATTTAGCAATTCCACAGGAAGGTTCTGGCCCTATCATGTCCTCCGTTACTCCCTGCTTGGCTAATTCATCGGCCTTTTCATTGCCTTTTATTCTTTGGTGACCTGGTACGCAGGCTGGGGTCACTCTATTATGACTACCCAGTCTGTTGAGGGCCTTGAGACACTCCCACGCCAGATTTGATGTTGTATATGAACGTATCGCCTTAAGTGCTGTTTGGCTGTCGGAGTAGGTGAGAATTCTTTGGTTATCCACCTCCTGTCTCATCAACTCTTCTGCACAGCATTTGCTCAACATTTGACCACAGTAAATTTCTCTTGCACGTTTGTCCGCAGCACTTAGTCGTTGTCCAACTTGAATACGGTATGGATAACCACACTATCCAAAATATGTGTAAGCATGAAACTATTGAAAGCCACGAGCTGCTCTAATATTTTGGGAAGTGTAGAAAGGTTGCTATTTGGTATGTATTTTTCATTATTCCACTTGTAGATAAAGTGGTACTTTTTATGCTTCATAAGTATGGATAAAACTCCAAGTAGGTAGGTATAATGTGATTGTGTTTGAAAATCTTTATAAGATTCCCTCTTCACGAGAAATAGATTATAAGTTAAAAAGTTTCCAAGCAGTCAAAACAACGACTGCACCTTTTACAGGCGTTTTAAATCACCACATCTACACGTTCACATGCCGATAAGATCACTTTCCCGAATAAAAAATCATTCAAAGATGTCAGATCCTCTTAATTACGTGACATTCATACTCCCAAAACACTAATTAAATCAAATTTCCCATGGATACTGTTGTGTATTTCCGTTGTTTCTGTGTATACTATACCAAAAAGGGAAAGTATGTTTAATATCTCTATTTATTGCTAGCGAGATAAACATCCTTTCGAACATTTTGTTCATGTTTAATAATAATTTTGAATGGAATGATTATAACTTTTCATTTCGATGTGTTAAATAACTACCTAGCTATACAAAATAGTAATCGTTATTGGTCTTTTACGGTATGCAAATGCTTCTCCCATGGATGTTTCACTAGTTTTTTCTAATGCACTTGAATCAATACGGAAATACGCTAGTTGTCTGAGAGGTCGTGCGAATATAATTATTTTCTGCTTACTTCACTGGAAAACCAATCATATGAACACAAAAAATAGGGCGAAAGTATTGTTAAGCAGCCCACGCCACGTTTTTGAAGTTTTCCACCATCTATCACTTGTAATTTTGACGTTTCACGTAAATTTTTCAATTGAACGTCAATGAATGTCAAAGTTTTTTGTCATATTTTCCTATTTTTTAGTTTATTCGGTAGGCGAAAAATAGCTGTCGGTCGGACATGCAGGAAACACTTTAGCAGCCCTTAACTATCTGTTGTTCTCGCTTCGCTTTGCTCGCTCTTGCATTTAATATTCTCGGGCTACTGGAGCACTTTTTTTGCCCTTGTGAAAATATAGTCTATTCAGTAATCTTCTCACGATGGACGTTACTCAAAAATTGTATGAAATTAAATCTGAATATTACCTACTAATTATAAATTAGTTTTGAGATAAGCGAATGGAAAGGTTCCCGTGATCGATGATCTGAAAGAAAAAACTTTACTAAAAATCCCAACATTAATAGTTATTTATGTACCAAGGCAGTAAAGTGACTATTCATCGGACGAGTTTGAAATTATAAGATGAGCGAGCGAGGCGAAGGACAGGCGAGTTCGATAAAGACACTTTACTGACTTAGTGCATACAAAATTGTATCGCCATGTTCAGAATTGAGAATATAAAAAACCGAGGTTTATTCCATTGCATTTTATTATGACAAAGTAAACAGCAAATATCAAACAAATCTACTTATTATTTGTTATATTGAAATTCTAAATGCGGCAGATAAAGAACTTTAAGTAAGATAAAATAATCTGTTTGTTTACTTCCGGAAATCGATCTGCTAATTGACGGCTTTACTAACGGTATGCGAAAATAATATTATCACCCAAACTTTACATTCGGGTATTGTAATAATTTCTTTTTAGCGCCTTTCTCTTTTAAGACAATAAAACAAAATATACCTTAATGGCCCTGTGATATTTAACTCAAATGTTGTTAAGTATTTTAAACTCTACCGTCGTTTACGTAATTTGTTGAATATTTTTTCACTAATAAATGTAATTTAACCACTAATTTGCCGCAATTATGTGAGTATATTTTTGGATTTTTATTTATTACACAAAAAAAGATATTTTGTGGAAAATTGAGCTTATGAAATTTTAATGTCAATAGGTTAACAAATTTAAAAAAATAATTTGAAAAGTTGGTAAAAATTACACAATCCGCAAAATTATTTTAAATGGTATTACACAGCTTTCTCGTAGTTAAACGTTTTCTGTTTACCAATAAATAAATAGGAATTCATTCCGTTCAAATCATATTTTTACAATGAAGTACAATAGATGATTCTACCAATCCAATTCAAAACAATATGCAGCTTCCAAATTTAAAAACGAATTCATCAACTGGTAGCAGCCCAATGAGAGGACACCTTCAAATAATGGGGTTAAGCTAAGCAGAACTTTTCTACAACTCTCAAAGAATACAACACATAAACAGTGAAGAGCTAATACAGATTGGTATAGGTAACTACTGCAACCACTTCCACCTTAACTGTGATGAAATGCGACCCGTAACGCCAGTAAAAATAGGTTAACCTCTTACAAAATTTCCGATCAGATTTTTTTCATCAAGTTTAGGATCACTTACTGAGCATAATCTTCCGGTGTAGCTTCAGGCACCATCTTAAAAAAACGTTTTTGACCGATATCTCGGGACATCTCGGGAAATAAAATTTCGCACCTTCTGTATCCATAAACTTTTTTTGTAAAGCTTACCGAAAACTCTTAATATATTGGATTAATCAATAAAATGCATCCATCCATTTTTGAAGACTAATTTATTTTCTACAACTTGTTTAAAACTTTTTTTAATGTCCATACTTTTTGAGATATAAGACGTTTAATGTAGAAATGTCGACTCCCGGTGGATGACGCGTCAGACCTAAGGTTTTCTCTGTACAGGTAATCGTTTCTTTTCTGTATTTGAAAAAATCTACAAAAAGGTCTAGCGTTGGGAAGTTTATCTAAGTATATGTTGGTGAACGAGAAGTCAGTAGATGTTGACGATTTTGACCATGAGAATGAAGAAATCATTGACACTTTACAGTCTTCTTTGTTTTATTTCGGGAGGGTAACGAAGATGAAGAGGAAAAATCAACTATAATTGGATTTTCGACGCCTCCAAATCAGCTCAAAAAGTAAAGGTATTAGAAAAAACTTTTAAACTCAATTCGTAGAGAATACATTGAGTTTTAAAAATGGATAGATGCATTTTATTGAATAATCCAAAATGCCAATTAGTCCAGTAAATGGAGGGACAAAGCTCCTGAAAAGTCCCTGAACACTTCACTTTGGGCTCAACTCTTAGGTCACGGCAGGTGTTTTTAAATGAGAAAAAACTTAACGCGATTGAGTTTACGGAAGGGGGGAAGAATGGCCCCCTAAACCCTGGAAAACGGATTTCTCGCTAATATCAGGCTAAATATGCGAGTTGGAGAATTTTTCTTCAGATATAAAATGAAGATCGTCTTATTATCTACAAAAATGGTCACTATCATTTTTTAGAGAATTCGATAGATCGAGAAAATGAGACTTAAGGGGATTCTATCGGCAGCGATTTGACAAAATATCGAAGTATTTTTGGCAAAGAATATAGAGGTGATGGATATATTGAAAATTGAGAAAAAAATATATCATGTAGATTAATGTTGAACTTAGAGTTCTCATCGAATAAAAACTTTGGAATGCTAACCAAATTTTGTTGGAAAAAATACGAATCATGAGGTAATTACACATATTAAGCAAAGTTTAAGCCCTTGTAAAGAATTAAATATGGATTAAATGGAAAAACTAATTGATAAGAATTCTAATTTGAAGCTTCATGAATACTATATAAAAATCTCAGAATCCTCAAATTACTTATGACCGTACAATTCCTTATTGAAATTCGGTTGCTACCACTAAAATATCTGATAAAAATCCATCTCTCGCTTTTCTATCCTTATATGACTGACATTGTCTCTCTACTTCGGTAGTCGCGTGCCGTTCCATTGTTGATACAATGCTCGCCGGTCTCGGCGGTCTCCCAGTTCAGTACTGACGAAGCTTACACAAACGTGAACCAAAATCCGCTTGGACCTCTTGGCTACCTACATGTTGCGGAGCTTTCATATTTCTAATAAAATGTTCGTTATGTGAACTTAAACGTGAGGACGTAGGGAAACAAAAAAATATACAAAGCATAAAGATGCCCCTTAAAAGTCTCCAAATTTCAACTGCTGCTCTGCCTGTAGGAATTCAGGCTGTTGCATTAACTTATAAGCGGGCGGACGAATTGTTCCATAACTCGGCAAAAAATTGACATTTCTCGATGATTCAAAGTTCATCGCAATGGGAAGACCCGTAGCTATCAGTCCATGTGACTTGCAGCTCGTTCGTACTTGTCAAAAATAGTTAAAAAAGCGGACAAAGCTTTTTCCACCAGATTTTGAGACTATTTCATTGATTTGTTCTTACTTTTTTAAAAAATAGTCTTTTATCCTAATTTTTTTCATAATGGAACCTTAGGAGGTCTTGAATGATCTCAGAACTTTTTCTTTCTATCTTTCTTCCGTTTTGATAAAAAATTGATTTGTTTATTTACATTTTTCAACCATTTTCGGAGTTCTGTACAATCTGTGGAACAAGCGCGATTTAAAAACTCATCATCCTATAAATTGCTTTTCAATGCACATCATTTTAAAGCTTAGAGTGTCTAGTTTTCGAATGTGATTTTTGATCGAATACAATCATTATCAAGGAATTAGGGAAATTGATCACACCGGTAAATTTCAAATAAATGAATAAACAAATCAATTATTCATCAAAACGCAAGAAAGATAGTGGGACGAATTTTTATTGTCTATAATAATGATCTCAATGACTTTTGCCCTAAAAGTTTCCGAGATATAGGTCAAAAATGTTTTTCAAGAAGCTATCAGAATCTGTCAGAGTTTGTTGATTTTATACTTAGTAAGTGTTAATAAACCTTATAAAATAGAAAAGTGTATCGGAAATTTGGTGCTAGGTTAAATTCTATATTGAATAGATTGTAGTCAGAACACTAGGAGTATCCACAATAAGCCCAGGAGGCTGAGGTGGTGCCGGCGAAGGGACGGCTCCTTAAAAAAAAATTCTATATCTACTGGCCTAAACTATCAGTCACCACCATTTTGTATTCAATTTTTTAAAATCTACCTTTTGATATTGAGTTTTAAGACGGTTTCCTAACATTGATGTCACGTTTTCTTCTCAGAGATTTAAAAAATTGGTTGTCTTATGCTTTAATTTCTTTAAGAATAATGTAAATAAATTTTCCAGGTTTTTAGAACTTGGAACCGATTTATTAAAATAACAGAAATGTTCTGTTGGAACATTTATGTGCTAGCGCTCGTACATACGTATCGCCCTTTAAACTACTTTTTGATTTTTAAAGAGAGCTACGCTTAACAAATTGTGCAAACAAACTCTATTAAAATTCACAGTTTCTCAATATCGATCTTATTTTTTCTTTATTGCTTGCATGACATTTACGAACACTTTTTACAATCTCCATAATCCTGATTGATCTTAAGTTCCCGTTTTGGAATTTCGTGAAGGAATTTTTAAAAAGGAAATAAGCAACAAATTCGTCCTACATTCTTCTCTCAGAACTGACGTATTTTGAAGATTATTATCTGTTTCGATAATTTTGTTAATGCATGTTTGATGTCTTGCTTAACCTGTGTTTAAAATAAATCTTACATAATATACATTTGTGGTTAATAATTTAATCTAGAGATTAGCGAAGCTAACCACGCATTTAATTTTGCTAAAATTAAATCCTGTACGTAATTTCTATACTGCCTAGGGTAACTTATAACTAAAGGTATAGTTGAAGTAAAATGCATTGTAGAATTGCTTTTAAAAGCCAGACGTACTATTTAAGTAACTGTAAAATGTCGCCTCCGTGAGAAAACGTTTTAGTGAAAATAATAATAACGTTGACAATAATTCCAGTTATAACATACCTATTTAATTTTTGGAAAAGTAAAGAAGATTCGAATGCGTTAAGAAACTTCTGATGTAACAGACATCTCACAGATATTTAAAAATAAACCTTTGACCACAATTTTACAATGAGCTTTCGAGAGTTAAAAATATTTTCTAAATTTGGTAAAGAGGTAATTGAGGTGATTGAGAAATGACAGAAGAATTAACAATGTAATCAAAGCTGAAGACTTCCACAAGTAGTTTGGGCACATTAATCAATTATTCATTTGAAGGATTGAATTATGAAATCAAACAATTTTATTTTGTATAGGGAAGTCTTCTCGATACACATAATTGTTGAAATGAATAATATAAAAATAAAAAAAAAATTAAATATTCCAATATTCCAAACTTTTGGACATATATGTGTAGTTTGTATGGGACTGAGACGAGAAACACGGATCTCTTGGCTTTTATGTGGCTGCTATCGAAAGTATCCTGAGACACAATATTTGTGTCTCATGGCAGCCAATGTGTTAACAAAACTATGATGTTTTCTAAATGTGAATAGCTAGTGGTGGACAAAATCTTGATGGGATGATCTACTTATAACAGCATCGTATATTTAAAAAAAGAAACTGAAGCATTATACAAATTGGACATTCAAGAACTGTACGTTTACCACAAAAAAATTAGTGGAAACATAAAATTGAATTGTTAAAAGTTCAATTTGAAGTTATATTACAGTTTATAGGAATTTTTATTTTCTAGATTTTTTCTCAAGTGGGTCGTAGAAAAAATATGCTGTTCGACTCGTGTGGATTGTCCATATCGCACTTGAACGTCGTCCTCGTGCGATATGGCCATCATATCCACACTAGTTGCACAAACTACTATTTCTATCAAAATATGCCCTTTTACATTTAAAAACAACCTGCCAAATGTCAAATCAATTTATCCATCCATTTTAAAGTTATCGAATGAAAACATTCAAGTTTTCAAAATTTCAACACCCTGTATTTCGAAAAGTAAATGTGCTAGACCCCTTAGGGCCAGTTGTATGTAACGTAGTTAACCAATTGATCAACTGAACCAGGTTCACATGTTGACCATAGTCAAATCAATCAATCGTTGTACGAAAGATGTTCGTGTTGTGATCAGTTGAACCACAATCAAATTAATATTTTTATGTTGGTTATTCGAATCTCTAGTAACATTCGAGAATTTTATCAATATTGTTGGTACTAACTTGAAAAATCGTCACAGTTTTTGTATACTGTGAAATCGTTAATCAATGACAGTCAATGATCAAAAGCGTGCTTGGTGTTAAATATCATTTTGTGTGTTCTCTTGGAAGTGAAAAGATGGCAGATAAAGAACACAAGCTTAGGTTATCCAAATTTCAGTGCATCTGAAGAATCGACGCTGATTTCTCTAGTTGCTAAGTATAAAAACGTTATAGAGTGTAAGAAAACTGATGCAGAAAGTTCTCGGCATAAGAAAAATTTAAGAGAAATTTGTGGCTTCAGTTGGCTGAAGAATTTAATTTTATCAGTGCAACTACACACCGAACAAGTGACGTCCTGTTAAATAAATATAGTAATATTAAAAAAAGAGTCAAGAAAAAGTATGCTGACGAAAAATGTTATGCTCAAGGAACTGGCGGTGGTCCATATAAAAAAATTAAATTGCAGTGCCTTTTGATATTCTGAATCTATCAAAAAACTCATTTTCCGTCCACTCTTCAAAATGATTTTTTCTAGCTCGAAAAATGCGAGCGTTTCTCCTTAAACCTAAAACCCAGCATAAAATCTCAATAAGGTATAAAAGTCGTATACAAATAAGTAAATAAACCTTCTTCTACTTCTCTTATCATTTCTAGAAAATCCTCATCATCCGTTAACACTTCAAAATAATCCAGGTTTTCCATTGTAAACAATAAAAAGTTGTAAAATTATAGGTTATATAACAGTCAATTGTAAGTTATGTCACATCAGAATTTGAAGTTTATTCAATGAACTTTATTTAAATCACCATTTTTGGTGGTTCAAAAAAGATCAATCGCGAAAAAAAATTATGGAAATTATAGTGAAAATTTATCCGAACAAATTAAAATAGATTACCAGCACTGCGAAAACCAGCTTTGCATAAAATTTTGATATAGCAACGGTGGTTCAGTGGTAGAATGCTCGCATTCCACGCGGGCGGATCGGGTTCGAATCCCGGCCGGAGCATATGAATCGCTGCTTCGTAAACGAGAGAGAGACTAAGGAGAGAGCACAAGCACGCAAGCCAGGCACATAACGAAGCAACGTAACATAACGTAGCGTAACGTAACGGGTAACGGTCAGATCTTTTGCGTCGCGACCCCTGGTCGCTCAAACATAACCTGACGTAAAGAACTAAAGTTCCAAAAATATTTAAATGTTTAAGTCCCGTCAACGGTCAACGGTTATTCACATTGTTTAAAGAACAGAGCAAAAGCATTCTATGACGAATTTTTGGAAATTTTGTTCCTATAAAAAAATTGTCTTCCAAGTCTTAAAAATATTTGTCAAGATAATTATCCCAGACAGAGCATAACAAAGCAACTGAATTTCATTCACTTACCTACTTGAAAAATTATCAGAACCGGGGAGGACTTGGAATTTTTTGTCCTGCAGGGTCGGACTGACTTGAAATAAAAAAAATTATTAATAAAATCAAGTAATTATTCAATTCAACAAAAACATTTTATGCAAGATTATGTTTATTGCTACCACTAACAATTTAATATAAGTTAATGTTAATTAGTTGAGATAAACAACCGAAACTCATACTAGTTAGTTAAGTAAAGATCCTTTAAATGAATTACGCTGGAATAGATTACGCCATTTCGTGAGAATTTTCCTTCAAACAAATTAAAAATTACATAGGACAATTAGAAAGTGCATTTGTTTATAAATCTTGCTGAGGCATTTGGATAAAAGATGTATTCGGTTTGCAATCAAGAATGATCTATTGTGAATCTTGGTGCGAACTTTTCTATCAGGACACACTTTAATACAGTGGCGGCACGTGTAAGCCAAACGCTACCTAAACGTTATAATGCAAATAGGGATACATTTTATTTTTAATTCAGTAAAAATACTATTTGTGGTTTGATTCATCGAGGTTTTTTTTTCAATTATGCACCAATCGGGTTATACGGGTACGAGGTGAATGGATTTTCTAATAGTCCATTGAAATGTTACATTGAGTTTTTTAGAGGACGCAATTTTATGTTTTCGATGTGTAGGGGGGGTCAGTGTAAAGCTAAAAACAATTTTGTGGGGTCGCAACCCTTGTCCCACGGCCGCCATCTTGAAAATAGGGGTTAAAATGGTTTTTACGATATATCTCTTAAACTATTTATTTGATAAAAAAATCTTCCATCATTTTTTGTTGCAAATTAAATTCCCTACAACTTTGCTCGAGTAATTTTTTATCGTAGAACTATAAATAAAAGAGTTATAAGCGAAAATCTTCAGAAATTCGAGAAAAATATTTATATTTTTCGATGTAACTTTTTTTTATCATTTTACGAAAAAATGATATTTGACCATTTTTGTAGATCGTTTTTTGAGGAACAACTTTTATCCATTTTATCATTTTCTCATTAAGTCAATAGCTAAGGTTTTACAGCGCTCCGAAGTGAGTACTATTTTTAAGTACTCTTAACTATACCTATATTATACTTCTTAAAACTGTATTCTCGGAAATGGGTTTCACTGTTGACCAAGCAGAATCAGACGCTCTTATCGTTCGCACTACTCTTGCTGCATCTCCATTATTTAATACCGTTACTATTGTAGCTGAAGATATTGACATAATGATATTACTCACAGCACTTGGCAGAAAACAAGCAAATGTATTTTTTTTAAAACCATCAAAAGGACGAACAGCAGAACAATTATAAAGTGCGTTAGGTTTTATGTACGGAGATGTCATTGCGGATAACTAGCTGTTTCTTCAAGCTTTTTCCGGATGTGACACAATTTCAGCTCCTTACAATATCGGTAAAATGAAATTTGTGGAAACCTTGGAAAAACATTTAGAGTTTGCAAGTGGAACGGCTTTGTTTCTCAACAAGAGAGTTGACCCTGCTTTGCTCACTGTAATTGGTGAACGTTTTTTTATCTCTTTATACGGTGGTAATAAAGATCATAATTCTCTTTGACAGCCTAAGATACAAACAATTCGCCAAGGCAGTGACAAAAACTTATCTTCACTTCCTCCAATACAAGACACAGCTCGCTTTCATACTTTCTGAGTCTACCATCAGGTCCATTCGTGGCTTGGTAATTATAATGATCCTGAAGACTGGGGCTGGGAAAAATGTGGAAAATTATTGATGCCAGTGCAGAACTCTAAGCCTCCAGCACCCCCTGAGCTTCTAAAATTGATCTTTTGCAAATGCAAAGGAAACTGTGGAGCGATGTGTGGATGTCGAAAAACAGGACTGAAATGTTCTGCGGTGTGCTTCCATCGTTCTGG
Organism: Galerucella pusilla; assembly: GCA_910591695.1. Classification (NCBI taxonomy): domain Eukaryota; kingdom Metazoa; phylum Arthropoda; class Insecta; order Coleoptera; family Chrysomelidae; genus Galerucella; species Galerucella pusilla. Next base: position 272,076 of record CAJUYI010000057.1, read on the forward strand.
AGAGACTTGCAGCAACGTAATGGAACTCTCAGAATTAATAAATGAAAATGACTTCGATGATGAACCGCCAACATTAACACCCCTTCCTTCTCCAAATCTCCCACTGGTATCTAATTCAGAAAGCCGATCAGATGCTGAGCCGCAGCCTGGTTCATCGAAACGACTGAGGACGGAGTGGTTCTAATTTAGAAAATCACCGCGGATTATGACTATTGGGGATACCACGTGAGAAAAACGCGCCTCTAGACTCTACCTCGTGGGTGGTGGGGAAAAGAGTTAATAATTAATTATTAATAATATTGCAAAATTTGTAATGAAAAAAGTTATAATAACAAAATAATAAAAAAAAAAAAACAATAACTGATGACATATTATTAGTACACACGTATAATATAGGTATAGTTAAGAGTACTTAAAAATAGTACTCACTTCGGAGCGCTGTAAAACCTTAGCTATTGACTTAATGAAAGAATGATGTGAATAAAAGTTGTTCCTCAAAAAACGATCTACAAAAATGGTCGGAAATAATTTTTTCGAAAAATGATAAAAAAAAGTTACATCGAAAAATATGAATTTTTTTCTCGAATTTCTGAAGATTTTCGCTTATAACTTTTTTATTTATAGTTCTACGACAAAAAGTTACTGGACCAAAGTTGTAGGGAATTTAATTTGCAACATAAAATGATGGAAGATTTTTTTATCACATAAATAGTTTAAGAGATATATCGTAAAAACCATTTTAACCCCTATTTTCAAGATGGCGGCCGTGGGACAAGGGTGGCGACCCCACAAACTTGGTTTTAGCTTTACACTGACCCCCCATACACATCAAAAAAATAAAATTGCGTCCTCTAAAAAACGCAACCCCAAATGTAACTTTTCAATGGACTATAATAACTCTCGCAAGCCCAGTGTATAGTCCGCTGCTAAATATTGTAGAGAGTATACAGCACTAATAACCGCGAGAAACTTTGCATGGATATTTTTGACGACGAAGACAATCTCTTTAGATTAGCGGGTATAAGCATCACTGGAGCAATGAAAACCCGCTCAAAGCAATGGAAGGGAGTGGAATAGAATTGTATGGGCCACGAGCTGAACACTCCGAAATATTGGGATGAACCTGTGTGTTTGTCAAGCGGAAATTCACCCAGTAGAATGTATAATTGAAGTTAAAGTTTAGATGGAAAATTGATGAGTATCTGTATCTGTAAGAATTTGAAGGGTGGGTGACCCCCACAGCACTCAGGCCACAATTAGCCCAATGTGCATCGTTGTGAGGTTCAGATTTTCTTCTGGCTCGTTATCCAGCCTTCTTGTTTGAAGTAGGCGATAACGTCGCCGGAAGTAAGCTCCCTCATGCTGGCTTGTTGTTAGCCTGTACTCGCCGAATACGGAAAACCTAAATTGAGAGAGTGTCAGACATTCACAAAGAATGTGTTCGACAGTCTCATCTTCCTGTTGACATCCTCTACAAAGTGAAGTGTCAGACAGACCCAGTCTGTAGAGGTGTTTTCGTAGGTGGCAGTGACCGGTCAGAATACCCGTGGCTGTCCGAAGGTTCTGTCTGCTCATAGTCACGTATTTTTTGGCTAATTTGCTGTCCGGATACTGCAGCAGTTCCTTGGCAAGAAGCCTGCAACCTTCTGCATCGTCCCATCCACCCTTAAACTTATCAAGGGAGTGTTCCTTTATTAGGTCAATCGTAGCCGACGCCGATAGACCAATGAAAGTGCCAGGTCCCAATTGATGAGTAATTTTGTTTTTAATAATTGCTAACTAATACCTAACCTACCTAACTAATACGTTTTAGAAAAATTATACCGAATTTTTTGGAAGAAGCACGACTTAACGTTGGAGATAACAGATAACTGAAACAACTAAGCAAACTTGGAAGGTGAATCAAATTTTACCAAAAATTAACATTATAAATTACCCTGAACAAAGAGTGATCAAGGAATTGCCTAACATTTCATATCTAAAATACTGAAAAATGTTTCTAGAACGCAGCCTTTTCTTTTAACCATGTCACATTATAATGCAACAGTAAATCGTCATATTATGCATAAACTTTTTCAAAAAATTATTTCTATTCACAATGCTGCAGTGATAATTTCGCACGAGGAAAATTTACTATTTTCATCACACGTCAAAAAAAATAATGAGGGGGATACATTTTTATTAAATTAAGTACAGTGTAGAGTAAGTGCTGTGTTCTTCTGGTCGTTTAAGGATTTTTGCATTCCAATACTCTATGTAGTTTTTATCTACTCCAATACTTTAAGTAGTTAATTAAATGCCAATTTTCAGTTTCATAATGATACTCATTATAACACTGGTTTTCATTATGAAACTGAAAAATTGACCAATAGAAATCTAGATTTTCAAATACCCAAGTAGGCAGACCCAATATTTTCTGTAGAATGTTTGACAGTTCGACAGTGTTTTATGACAGTTTAAATCTTTTGCGCTAGTTTTTAAAAAAAAGTGTCGAGCACCAGACCGAAAATACTTAATGACCAAGGCGAATACATATTTGAACTTATTATTTTTGTCTACAATAATTTTGTTACGTATCCTGACGATATAGCGGAGAAAAAATGAATAGTCAAC
>CAJUYI010000057.1:279688-305260 GCA_910591695.1 Galerucella pusilla
ATATTTAAACCAAAAATAGTATACAGTCCACACAACTATCAACAAATTTATTACGAATATTGTATAACAGTAACATACTTATACGCTTTATTCTATCTTTTCAACCGTGGTCCCGTGGCGAAGTGGGTAAAGGCGCTGCATAAGGTTTTTTTCGATCTGTACATTCCGGGTTCGAGTCCCGGGTATTGTTTATGCAACTCTCATGCAATGTTTATTAATAAACTCGCATTAACCATACGAAACTCGCCTTTGGCTCGTTTCGTATCCCGGTTAATGCTTGTGTATTAATAACCATCATTACATGATCGTTGCATAATATAATATTGAATCAAACTATAGTAAAAGGTTAACAAACAAACATGACGCGTGAGTACGGGCAACTCTGCTATCCTGCTTAACACATAGTGACGTTCAGCTGAGATTTTCACAATGACGATCTAGTATCAGATGCTGGCATATTATCATTGTTGTTCCAGAGGATTTTCTCACAGTTTATAAAAATACCGCATTCATAACAGTAGAAATGAAACCTTCATGTAAATTCCTGGTATGCAAAGATATCCAACAATCATTTATTAATAAATGTCAGTATACATCCTTGTTATGTACATCCTTTCAAATGATTAAAATATCACAATTAATACCACCTGTTAAAAACGAATTATCTATTAAATACACCATTTGATATTTCAATAAAAATTTAATCATCATATAACCATAAATACATCAATAATAGAAATAAGAATTATTGCTAGCAATATAAGGAAACTATATGCTTCACGAAATTAATTCTTCAATTACATCTTCATAGGATAAAATACTCACGAAAGCCTTGAATATAACAGCATGAATGATTTAAGTTTTAACTGCATTTAAACCCCAATGATCACTGTATAGTTTCAGTTTTATTTAGTTTTCCAAAGTTACACTATTGTTTGGTTTATCGAGAAGATTTTGTTGTTGTATTACAATGTAAAGTATATTCTCAGTAGGTCCTTGGTGGAATGTGAAATGAAATATTTTTTCTGCAAATCGCTAAGAAATTTTCACATTCCATGCCAAATTTTTTGAAGAAAAAGTCAAAATTCTCTTACTGTGAGGAAATAGTATTTTCCTACGACCATATAGGATATTAACATATATATCGCACTCTCAACTCTGGCGTGATATCATATCGCACGGTTGGCATGAATTCGATTAACGTGGTTTTCTTATTTAAATTTACCTACGTTATAACTAAATATAGCACTAAACACAAAATCTGTTCATAAATGATTAAAATTCGCCAAATTTTGTTATAAAGAAAAACTACGGCCTGGAATCGAACCGCGGTCCACTCCAGCATTCTCCGAATTGTCAGGGCGCGTTAACCACTGAGCTACTATAGGATAGCTGTCAAATGTCCTTATTTTAAGTATATCTGTTACGGTTAAAGTATTTACTTGGCTAGTATATAAACTACACACACCGGCAAATTTAAAGGAACAGGCTATGAATGTAGTTTATCTCATTATTTTATTGATAATATCTAAATAGCTTTGAATGCTCCACGCAACGATTTAATTTTTTAATGTCAAAACGTCAAACGTGTGATTTGTTTTTTGTCAAAACTTCAAACATTTGTGTTGTGCCTTACATTTTAAACTCGTATTATCTCTAGATAACAAAGTGAGTGGTTTTTAATTAATCAGTTGTTTTGTTCGGGTTTGTTGGAATCGGTTTTTCTTGTGATTTATTAAAATCAGTTTTGTTCGTATTGCAAAGATCAGCTGATAATGGGTGATTTAATACTGATATTGCCAGGGCCGTAAGAATGATCGAACAGACATACAGGGAAGTTGCTCAAATGTTTGGTAAATCACCATCAACCATCCACCGTAGCGTAAATCGTTGGAGGCAAATTGGGGAGTATGTAAGAAGAAGGGGACAAGGCAGAAAACGCTCAACCACGGCTGCAAATGATCGTTTTATAACGTTGCAAGCACTGCGGAACAGACGTCAAACGGCAGTTCAAACCAGGCACCTACTGCATAAGTGAGCGCACAGTAAGAAGAAGACTTGAAGAAGTTGGTCTTGAGTCATATGTGCCAAAAAAAGCCCCAAGACTCCCGAGACACCATCGTGTAGCGCGACTAGAATTTGCTCGTGAACATCAGAATTGAGATGATAATCAGTGGAGTCAAATTCTCTTCACGGACGAGAGCCGTTTCTGTGTAAATTCCATCGATGGAAGAGAAAGATTGTATCGACGCAAAGGAGAACAAAATGCACCATTTAATTTTACGACCTCGGTATCTTTTGGTGGAGATGGTGTGGGGCAGCATAGGTTTGGGGGCACGAACAGAGTTAGTGGTGATTGATGGTGGAGCACTGACTGCAGATAGGTTTATCAGAGATATTCTTCAAGACCACGTGGTACCTTTTGCCCCATATATTGGAGACAATTTCGTTCCAATGCAGGATAATTCGCGCCCACACGTCGCCCGCTGTGTACAGCACTTTTTAAATGAAGTGGGCGTAACAACAATGAATGGGCCAGCGTGCTCTCCGGACATGAATACGATCGAGCATGTATGGGTTATGCTATAGGCAGAAGACTTAAGGCACGAATTCCTGCTGTTCAAAACAGATAGGAACTAAGAATTGTATTAATTGAGGAATGGGATAATTTGCTTCAACAACTGATCGATAACCTCATCAGAACAATGGGAAGACGAATGACTGCAGTTGTAAGGGCTCGTGGTGGGAACACCCGCCATTGAAGAAAAAGGCAAAATGCATTTTTTTAGTTAATAAAGCTCAAAATGTACAATAAAGTTAATCTGTTTAAAACCAGTTATTCGCTTGAGTTTGACTTCTTCGACTTGTTTTCTTCTTCAACAGGTAGCACGTGGTAGAAATTTTGTAATACATTTTCCAATTACTTTACCTTACTTTGTTTTCAAAGATTTTTTGTGAAATCCTAAAAATATGTGCACTATGGAGAAAATCATTAGATTTTGTATTTGTTCCTTTAAATATGCCGGAGTGTGTAGTTGGATAGTATACAAACTATCCAACTGCCTGGTTATTTTGATGAAAAATCATATTTTCACTAAAATAGCTACCAGTAATGGCTGGTTTGTATACTATCCAGCTAGTTTATAAACTATACAAAATTTATCGCTAAAACTTAAACCACAAGGAAATTACACAAGTTAGCTAGCATTTTTGGCTAGTTTGTGAACTATCCACATTAGTTGGATAAAGTGTGAACCTGATATTGGTAGTAATACATAATAACCAACGATTTGATTAGTATGTAAACCAACCAACGCGAAACACCAGTTTTGGTCGAAGTTAACAATAAAAGCTCAGTTTTATTTAAAGAACAAGCAATGACATTGCTCTCTACTGGAACAACAGAAAATGCTCTCAATGAATAATTACCACAAAAATGCTTATTATGTTCTGAAGAAAACGTATGTGACCATTGTCAGAATAAAAACAATATTAAAGCGATAAGGTAGTCATGCCTGGGAAGTCTAAAAAGGCAAGCACAAAAAATGCTACAAACTTCTCGCAAGAAATTTAAACCAGGAACTGTCGGCATGTCCGTGAGAGTACCCATTCCAGATGTAGATCGAAGTCGGTCAGATCATAGAAATATATTGGCCGTCATAATGAGTGTAGGAGATGAATTTTACCGAATTGGAACTGTTCACGGTGTGCTTAAACAGCTCGATTCCTGCAACGAATTTGAAATATGTAAGCAACAATTTTTAAAGTTGGAAAATGTCAAGACGGACATTGACATAACATTACGAAGCGCTGCAGGGAAATTTTCAGTATCGGGCTCAACCCAAGGATATGTGCGATGTCACTGCAAGAAGAGTTGTGCGAATAAAAAGTGTAAATGTCTTGCGTCTCGATATACGTGTAATAGTAAGCACGATACACAAACAACGGTATGCTACTAATTGATGCTAATTGCGTCCGCCACGCGCAGTGACGTCACATTCGAGGAACGAGACTCGCCCTTTGACTTGCTGTTGCATACTGTATACATGTTATTTTCATTTGCGGAGAATATTTTAAAATTTTGAGTGAACTAATACATCTACATTTGTTATTTGTAATGTGCTTTTTGGTTTTATGTGGGTGTGCGATTAATTACAATTTATAATGCCGAATTGTGCCGTAGCTAAGTGTAAAAACTGTAATAAAAGTACCAAAGGTGCCAGCATAGACAAAATGAAATATTATATTTCTCTATGGGTGCCAATATAAAATAAGTACTTTACGTTTCCAAAGGAAGAAGATTTGGCAAAACAATGGGTAATCGCTTGCCGGAGAGAATATAAATTAAATTTGAAAGATGGTTAGTTAGAATTAATTAGTGATTTTGACACCCCTTCACTGCGATCAGTTGATTTTGTTCTTGGGTAAAACGGTAAACAAATCACACAAGTGTGCGAATTATAATTAACATAATTAACATAATTAAGGTACCTACCTTTAATCCGATTATTTATTGCAAGTGTTCGGAAGTCACTAGCAAACTTCTGGTTTAAATTTAAACTTTCTTCACATGATTTTAGTTTTGAATTAGTTTTGTTTATTGTTTTACCCAAGAGTAAATCAGATGTGGCGTATTTGGGGATAATCCAGGTTTAAAATCAGAAATGTAGCATGCGCACATTTCAGCAACGATTTGCTCAATACATTTTGCAGAGAAGTATTTTGAAATCCCTTTTTGCTCTTGTTTTTGTATTGCGTAATAAAATATTTGGAAAAATTTTAGCATTTTCTCACTTTTTTGTGTACTTTTGAAATACTTAGGTAAGTATCCGAAAAAAATTAAATGACAAAAACTCTGTTATTTCTTTTTCTCAAATTAATAATCACAACATAAAAACAATGATCATATCTTGACACTGCGATGTCCCTTAATTGAATATAATTTGAAAAACTCATTTTACTGACTTATGTAAAATGTACAAATCTGAAGAGAGATTACCTTACACAACTATTTTCTTCTTCAATCAATTTTAAACCAAAAAATTATTCACCATATTGTTAAATTCAATAAATCTCAAACGCCTGCCGCAAAATTAGATTGGAACCTATGGAACAACTTCTCGTAGTTCCTCGAGCGTGACGTCACAGCGGCGAGAGAGATAGAACGCTATCATGCGCAATAGCATACCGTGTGTATGTGTATCGTGATAGTAAGTGCCACAACAGTACAACTTGCTCCAACAAATAATACTGTTCTTTATTTGGTGGTTTTAATGTCCTGACACATTTTATTGTTAATATTTTGTCATCTGGTATTATTAGTTATGTTTCTTTTACTTTTTCTAAAGTAATAATAGGTACCTGTTACCTGTAACAATCTTACATTGTACCAATAAAGAAACTAAGGATTTTACTATCCCAAACTAAATTAACCCAAGAGAATTGATTAGTTTGTTGAGTAATACATAATAACCAACTCGTCGGTCATTATGTATTACTACCAATATCAGGTTCACACTTTATCCAACTAATGTGGATAGTTTACAAACTAGCCAAAAATGCTAGCTAAATTGTGTAATCTCCTTGTGGTTTAAGTTTTAGCGATAAATTTTGTATAGTTTATAAACTAGCTGGATAGTATACAAACCAGCAATTACTGGTAGCTATTTTAGTGAAAATATGATTTTTTATCAAAATAACCAGGCAGTTGGATAGTTTGTATACTATCCAACTAGTTTATATACTAGCTAAGTAAATACTTTAACCGTAACATATCTATAATATAGCTGCAGGAATTTTCAAAATTCAAATTATTAAGAATTGAAATGTCTTCTTCGTTATTTTGAAAATATTTTGCACTGCAAACTGATTATTTTAAAAATAATCATATGTTGTAGCTACAGTTATTGATGTTTTCAAACGAATAAAACCATCATATTTCGTAAATTTATCGCGTGATCGTGAAAAATATATACTACATATGAAAGTTAAAAATAATAAAGTAGGCTTATTTTCAAATTATAACACAAAGCATAGAAATAGCTTTTGTGAAGTGTAAGTGAAATATTTATTAAAAAACCATCACATTGGACAACATTTGTTACAATTATCGCATGGTCGTAGGAAAAGTGGTGTACATTACTTGTGCGAAAGTGATTTTTCACACTCGTGTGAAATATATCACTTTCCGCACTCGTTACGTAATATACAATTATTCACTGTAAGAAAATGGAGAGTCGTCATCGCTTATCATTCTACTTTCGAGAACGCCACCAATTAAATTCATATGCGTCAAGTTTGACAATTCTACGTTAAAACGTAGGAAAAGCCACATTCCTGGATTCCGTGCTGGCGTGCCGGTTTACGCCTCGACTAACCTAATCTTCAGAGGCATCCAGGAATGCATTTTCTACTCGGTAAACAATGTACTATTATTGTATGTTTAATAGAAATGGGATCCAGTGATGTGCAAGAGGATTTTTTTTCCGCTTAACAATTTGACTAAAAAGGAGGTTCGATAAATACCTTACGAATTTAAGTTAACTAAAATTTCTTGAATAGATTTAGTAATATAATCCTCTAAAGTCTTTGATTTTTGATATAAACTCTCAAAGTTGGAAAATAGAAATATTTCTTACAGGAAATTTAAAAATGTAAAATTAATAAAAACGATCCTTTCTTTACAAATTTTTAGCAATAAGTATTTTCACACATAGATAAGTATGTACATAAATGTGATGTGAATTATCCTTCAAAAAAATCTAATATTGTCGTCTGTTTTATATTCCACACTTAGTTTTTTTGTTATTCACAAAAATAGTACAGTATTTAGTTTACCTAGTAGGAAAAGCCTAACATTTCTGGACGACTGTGAAGATTAAAAACACAGAGTCCCGGAATGTGGCTTTCCCTACGAGGTAAACATACTTCATTCATACGTTTGGGTTGTGATCAACAGCCCTGGCACTTGAGGTGAATCTTTGTACCATTGAGGTAAACATGCTATTTCTCCGCAAATCGTTTAAAATTCGACAGAATTGTTTTTCATCCAAATAAACAAAAAATAGGAAAATATAACAATTGACTTGGATTCACAGTGTCGTTTAAATAAAATTCATGTGAAACGTCTAATTATTCAAGTGACAGATAGTGAAAAAGTTTAAAAATAATGTCTTTAAAAATGTTCCGCACTTATGCTGCTAAACAATACTTTCCGCCCTATTTTTGGTGTTCATATACGATTGGTTTTCCGGTAAGGTAGGCGAAAAATGTCATTTACAGATAATTGGTTAATTGGTTTGGATTTTAAGTACCCCCATAGAAAAAAATCTAATGGTGTCAGATCTGGTGACCGAGGTGGCCATTCTATAGGAACTCGCCGGCCGATCCATCTACCTCGATATTCTTCACTTCATCCAGGTATAGTCTTACTGCACCATAATAAAGTGCAGGAGCACCATCTTGTTGAAATGTTATTTCCAGATGGTCGAATTCATATGGATTATCTTCCAGAATTTCAAGAATTAACGGCTCAATTGCATTTTGTAACATCTCCAGATACACTTCACCACTTAAATTTGAAATTAGGAAGACAGGACCAACTATGTGGTTTACCAAAATACCTGCCCAAACATTGACTTTTTCTGAAAATTGGGTATGTTGTTCATGGAAGGTGTGAGGATTTGTGCCACTCCAATACCTTACATTTTGTGTATTCACATTTCCATTGAGGCAAAAAGTACTTTCGTCACTAAAACAAATTGTTTTTGTGTAATGTGGGTTTTGACTAATTTTATTTGTCATACATTCACAGAATTCGAGTCTTCTGTCGGGGTCGTCATCCGAAAGGTGCTCCATTTTTAACTTGTATGGATGGAATTCATTTTTAGCCAACACTCTCTGTACTGTACTTTTACTTACTTCACAGATAGACGCAACTTTAGTTGAAGAGGAAGTATGGTTCACTACCATTTCAGCAACTATATAAATTTTTTGATCATCACCAAATGTTGGCATCTTGAACACTACCTGTTGCTTCAAACTTGTGAAGAAGCTCCCTCAAATAAGTTCTCGAGATAGGGCGATCTGGGTATCTCTCATTAAATAAACGTTCCACTTCATGGAGATTCTTTCTAGATTCACCAATTATTAAGATAGCTGCTACTTTTTCGGCTTGAGTACGTACCATTTTGCCTATGTAAACTTGCAAAGCAACAAATACTATTAAATTAAAAACGTCAATTTTTTGACAACTAACCATAGACGGACTGAAAAATCTTCAATATTTAAATGTGAAATAATAATTTTGATATTCATTTAACTTATCCGTCAGAATTAGTTTAAGCCCAAACAAAATTAATATGGCTATGTAGCCAATGTCAATGCTTTTCAAACGGGATATCACTTGCCATAAAGTCCTATTTCCTATTTAAAATTATTAGCCAGAGTATGGCACTATTACGTCACCTGTTATCATTCGAAGAGAAGTTTACAACACTTTATTTTCACCCTCCAAATTTTATTAATGTAAGTGTAGCCGTTCAAAAGATACGAGGGGAAGAGACTTTTGAATAGCACTGTATAGTGTAAATCAAGTAATCTGTCAAATGTCAAACCTCATCAAAGTAGTATTATCAAAGAATGTAGGAAATGTATTGTTTGTTCGGTGAAAACACTTTGTGTCATTTTATTTTCAAATGTGAGATGGCAATAATAACCACAATGTCTTTTCAAAATTGATATAATTAGAATTTGTTACAACACATTATTTTGTAGTACTTTCATTAGAAATGAAAAGAATATATCTAACATAAACATCGAACGAAATGCGATGGACGTAAAAAGTTCCGACCCCCGAAGGCAAACTCCAACAAAGTATCCAGCTATGCTTTCGTTTCGATCTGTTCGAAACAATAGAATGGGGCCGCCAAATCCGACGCTATTTATTTAATTAACATTTCGACTGCTTTTATTGTTTAACGAGAATTAGTTTCACAATAAAACATTTGTGTAACATCTGTATCAAACATGTCTATCAGTTCAATAAGATTCTATTGTATTAATCGATGTATTCAATATTAACTGATTTGAAAATTGAACGGTCTTATTGAGGAAATTATATAATCTTATATAATAGTAAGATGATCATATTAGTTAGTGAATTTCCGTCTACTAATGATGTATATTCATGGACTAAGAATATATCTTAGTTACTTTTATGGTACATATCATTTCGAATTATGGAGCTTTTTTATGTCACTTTCAGTGCAGTTTTACTCAGGCATACGTTTGTTCTCAACTGCTTGTAGTCACCCAGATGTATCTTTGATGCTCTAAGCCCTATTAGATGTTTCCACTGGTCATATTTATCCTTCTATTCTGGGTTATTCTGGACCACACAGTAAGTTCATTGATTTCTTCTCGGCATTCCCATACCATTTAAGATTACACAAGAGCTGAGGGACACTTCCACAATCATTTTTAGAGCAGTGTACAATTGAGTTTTTTGAAATTCTGGTCCCTCCCTAATGGAGGAACTGAAAATTTTGTTTAAGGCTGCAAAAAATTTGTTGTCAAATTCTTAAGGTCCAATCCCAGTAAATAATATCTTTGATTTAGATTATATTATAGGTCCAATTTATGTCTGAACGACCTAGACCTTTTCAAGACGTACTGGAAATGTCCATTTCAGGACGTACCCAGTACGTCCCCGTACATATGTACTATGGTTTATTCACATTGACGTCATTTTTAGTTACTTTGCTGCTGAATAAATATAAATTTATCTGCCGTAAATACAATTTATGCCTAACGGCGAGGGCAACTTACAACTAACTCACAATTCGCAAAATTCAGCATTTTTGACACAATTGGAAATTTTGGTTACCTCCTGTCCATGTAGTCGATGACCGAAAATGAGCCCGCAGCAATTGAACGTCCCAAAAAATGTATTTAGAACGTCGATCGTACCAAATCTGGACGTCCCCAGTACTTACGGCACGTCTAGATCGCACGTCTGTACGTTTTGGGGACGTTAGTAATAGTGGATTATAGTTTGTTATAGGAATGGTATCCAGTTAAGTGCAAGAGCTCTCCATCTTTAATATACTTTTTGTGTTCATTTATTCGTGAGTGAAGTACAATTCTTATACAGTGTGACCCATTTTGTTTGGAAGCCCCCCGCATTTTTCAACCGATTTTGTTTTAACTTTTTTTTGTTAGACTCAGTATTAAAAACAGTATTTCGGCACAAATTTTCATAGCTTAATTACTAGTTTCAAGGCCCTTCATGTTAATTTTTCTTTGCCAAAAAGGCCAAAAGTACATTAGGCATTTTTTTTCTCAAATATGACTATACCATTGGATTCAGAATCATTAAAAATGTAAACTACCAAAATTTTGTAAAAAAATTTTCATTAACGACAAAGTTATTACAACATGAATTTGGAAAAGTGGTATTTTCAGTAATATTTTGCATAGAATCTAGACAAATTTGTAAAATGGCAACATGGTAAACAAAAACAAGGACTCAAACATATTACACAGTAAAAATTCGAAGCCGATAACTCAACCCGTTGTGGAGTTATAGCTTCTGAAAGTAATGAAAAATTTTGCCTAATAATTTCATTTATTAACAAAATGAAATCAACGAGTCGCAAGTTTGCTTTGATTTTGAAATTTCATTTATATCAGTCAGTAAATTTTTTTTTTTGCTTGGACTAAGTACTAAATGTTCCTAATATTCAACTATTCAAGACAAAGTTGAAATTGTACTTTTTTGTGGTTACAATGATGGAAGTGAACGAGAAGTAATAGAAATAGTTAATCGGAGACATCCAGATCGCCGTATATGCTGCTTTGTAGTGCACAAAATCTAAAAAATATTTATTGAGACTGGAGCAGTGACCAAACGTATTTAAGAAAAATTGCAGACAAGAAATTTTAATGAGCGTATTGTGATAGACTACTTTGCCACAATCCAAATTATTAAGCACAATTTTACATTACTTTTAGAAGCTATCACTCCAGAACGGGTTAAGTTATCGGCTTCGAATTTTCACTGTGCAATTTGTTTGAGTCCTAGTTCTCGTATACCATGCTGTCATTTCAAAAATTTGTCTACATTCTACGTAAAAAATTAATGAAAATACCACTTTTTCCAAATTCATGTTGTAATAACTTTGTCGTTAATAAAAATGTTTTTATAATATTCTGATAGTTTACATTTGTGAAGATTTTGAATCCAGTGGTATAGTTATATTTGAGAAAAAAATGCCTAAGGTACCTTTGTCTTTTTTGGAAGAGAAAAATTAACATAGAGGGATAGTAAGTAGTAGATTTTACAGGGGTGCTTCCAAACAAAATGGGTCACACTATATATAAAGTACATCATTATTATTATTAGCTTCTCCATAATCTTCCTAATGCTTCCTCCTGTATAAATAAAGACCAACAGAGGCGCACTTCCTGTTATCCGAATTGTCATGGTTATTAACATCCACTTGAGCGTATCTGTCCATCGTGAGACTTAGAAATATAAACAATCCATTCTTCTCATGCATAATTCGTGTCAAGGAAATCGAATTTCAGCCGTAGATTCACACAGAACTCACAATCTTACTATCTATTGACCATTAAAGCTGGTCTTGTAATCGTGAACTTCGTGACACATACAAAACACACACTATTATTCTTCTTCTATTGCAAGTAACTCACAAATTAATTATTCTTTCATCTAGAAAAGGTCATTGTCGGTATATAATTAGATTATAATTAGATCAGACAATTTAATTGCATCTTATCAATGAAATAACGTTGAGAATATCTATATTCTGTAAGTTCCTTGTGGCATTATTTATTATTTTTTCTCTTATATTTTGGGAATCAAACCACAATAATGTTTTTTTATTTTTTTATTTCGACGTTTCGGTAGCGTTCCAGCTACCGTTGTCAAGATTAACTAGTAATTAAATAATTTTTGGTCCCTATCTGACACAACGAAAAAATAATACGACAAATATTCCTAAGTGGAAAAATTTCAATCGATTTGTAGACTCCGTTTTACATAAGAAGAAACCACTTGAAGTTGCAGTCGTATGGGCGAACTTGTTGTCAAAACCAGCGCCATATTATTGTGAAAATGATATTCGACTTCAAATCAGTAGCGTAACGTTTTCACATTTTGTGGGTTATCACAAAATAACAATATCTATTAAAAATGTATTTATTATTCAAATAAAACATGTTTGGGTATTATTGGAAGCTTTTCGAGAGTTTCACATACAATAGACATTGGTATATGAAAATACTTGGTATTGTTAAAAGAATTAATTACCAATTATTGCTGATGTTCGTTAGTAAAGCCAATGGCATGAAACTTTACGAGGCGACATAGATGAACTATACTGATTTTGATTTCTGCCCAAGACAGTTGGCAAACTTCACGTGGTTTTTTTATGTGAAGCAGAGTCTATCCAATGAGTCTACCTACTTAAATGAAAGCTTCAATTCATATTATGCGTGACAGAAATGTCAAGTCTCTAAGTGCGAGGCTGTAATCCACTTGTTCAATAGTTAGTGGTTTTTCCATGCATTCAAGGTTTATTCAACAGCAATTTGGGTCGTTGTAGTTTTTTGTCATGCTGGTGGAACAATATGTAACCACTCCCTGGGGGTGGAATCCAACACTGTTTGGTACTTCCCAAATCGTCGTTGCCGACTACGCTTCCGGTATGCCATGATCGCAGTTTCACTGATATAAATTAACAAGCGGGCTGCATTGAAAAAGCAGTGTGACTAGAGTTCCACCGGAAGAATTATTAATTTGAAATTAGAATAAGAAGTTTATATGACATATTATCTAGAAATCTGCCGAAAATGTCATAAGCTATTGACTAATAAATCAGATCACATTTTACTGCATCCAGCCATTTCGTTCCAGGTCTGCTCCTTCTCCCTTTGCCAACTGTTTCACCCATTATAACTCCCTCAACCCATCTGTCTTCTGACATTCTGCTAATATGACCCAAAACCGTGTGGTCCTCTGTGCTCTTATTATGTTTCTTATTGTTGGATTTTTGTATAGCACTAGCAATTCGTTATTCGTTTTTCTTCGCCATTCGTTCTCCTCTGTTTTACCCATGTTTGATATATACTGATCTCAGCCCCTCTCTGAGTATATTTTTTGCTTTTAATATGTTTGAAAATATTCCTGCTACTCTACTACCTTTGGATAGTTTTGTCTCTCTTTGTTTATCTTCAATTCCTTTTGTCGTCAAAATTACTCCTAAGTATTCTAGTTGTTCCACTTTCTCCCAAATGTATAGGTGCAACCATTGAATTTTATATTGAGTTCGTATTTTTATTTATCATAACCTTGTATTTAGTTTTCTTTCTATCAATTACCATGTTATATTCCTGTGCTTTTTTCTCCAGTAATTTCAACATTCTCTCTAGATAATTTTCCGTTCTCTTAGTTAAATGATGTCGTGGACAATGGATCACCTTGTCTTAGACCCTTCCAATAAGATTTTGTTGAATGTGTTTTGTAGAGTCATTCTCACCAACCTGCAGATCTTTTTGGGTATGCCTAGTTTCTTCATAGCTTCATATAACTCAGTTCTTACTATTATAGGCTAGTTTATAAAACATATGCAAGCTTAAGTTTTGTTCATAACTATTATGCTGTATTAGTCTAATTATAGATATTGTATCTATTGTGGATCTTCCTGACTTGAAACCTCCTTGGTTTTCACCAACCGTTATCTGCTGATATTATTAAGTATATTGGCCAGTATTTTCATGTAACGTCAAAAAGAGCGATTCCTCTATACAGAGTAATTACATTCTTGTTTATATATTGGGCACAATAGCGGTATTCCAATCCTTTGGTAATTTTCTTTCTTCCATATTTTAAAAATTAACTCTGCGTCTTCCTATTATTCCAGTTCCCTAATATTTCTGCTGGTATACCATTCTCTCCGGTAATTCGTTTATTTTTTACCTGGTATACTCTGTATCTCTTGTCCAGTTGGTATTTTCACTATAATTATCATCCTCTTTTTCCTGTAGATCACAGCTCATATTATTGACCTCTTGATCGTTGTTAAGTAATCCTTCAAAATACTTAGTTTAATTTTTCTTTTTTATCTCCAACTATTTTTTCATCCTCAGTCTCCAGGTACAGTATTTCATTAACAATGTGTTCCTTATTCTTTCTACACATTTGTTTCGCTTTTCTTTTCACTTTTTCATATTCCAGTTTGTTCTCTTCGGTTGAAATACTCATCATTTTTCGTTGGAATTATTTTTTGGCTATTAGTACTTCTCTACACCCTGAGTCAAACTAGCTGTTCCTACATTTTCCTTGAACATACTCTATTACTGTTCCTGCTACTTCCTTTAGTGCCTTTTCAATATTTCGCCACCTGTATTTCATTACGTTGTAGCTTCCTATTTAATATTTCCTTTGTTTCCTGTTCCATGCGTACAGTTATCTCTGTGCTCTTCAGCTTTTCCAGATTATATGTTGCAGTCTTATTGTTTTCTTCATTGATGCTGGGCACTTTTTGTCGCATCTTTGCTCTTACCAGAATATGTTCACTATTTGCATCTACTACTTTGTAGCTTCTAACATTCGTTACAAATTTCTTAGTGTTCCCTTTCTATTAAAAAATGATCAATTCTAAATTATGTTATTTTTCATAATAAGCGGTCCATATTTACTGTTTGATGAATAAGTTAATTAACTTACTGTAACAAATGACCTCTATATCTATTCACACTAATTAAACATACCAACGAAACTAAAATAGCGACAACATTTTTCGCTGAGTGATTTTTTTTATTGGTTATAATTGATGAAACTAACTGTGTAGGTAAGTACATTAACAACACTGAAAAGAAATTTTCAAGAAACAATGTCTTCGTTCGTAATCCATTATTATTAAGTTACACGCATCTGATGGTTACTCAACTATTAAATCTATGTCACAATATGATGTTGAATTGTTTTTCAAAAATTTTCAGTACACGACATTTACTTGAATTTAACCGTGAAAACTGTATTTCAGTACTTTCTTTTGATTTTCCTCAATTAAAGGTAAAAGTGGAAATACTGGAAGTTTGCTATTCAATTATAGTGTAACTATTGTTCATGTGATGATCCATATTTTCAATCCCTTTGAAGGAAAAAGCCGCCCAATGGCCTGCATAAACTTGTTTTATAAATTCGAATATTGTGAAATACTTAATGCTTTTCAAATGTAATTCGAATTAATATAGTGGATTAAAATTAACCTGCATAAAACTTGTAATACAATTCAAGGTCATCACATTAACATTGGTTACACTATACCTGATTTCCAGATGCTTGGGATAATTTCTTCGATCAATAAACAGACCAGATGAATAACCCTATACTGAAAACACACTTTGTTTACAACCAACATCCAAATCGTCTCTCTCATTCCAAAGCAAGAATAGCAATACACTCAGCAAAGGTCACAGATTCCAATAACAGAGCCGTGCAGTGCGAGCACTTAAATTTAATGATTTAATAATATTATATCTCACATTTATTTATTACGAGCAATGAATTTTAGTGGGTAAGTGATATTTATATATCAAATGATGCGACATTGGTAATTTCAGAACTGTAAGTTCAGTACTTGCTGCTTACCTGTGTAAGAGAATGTAGGTATTCTAAACATCACTAATCATACTTTTTATTTGCCTGGTACACAAACATTCAACGTCTTGTAAATATAATTTATTTAATAAATTAGGTATCCTCAATTCACCTGCATTAAAATTTCTGCACAGTATCTACCATAGTTGAGTACAACAGCCATAAGATATATTCAGTTAGTATAAAGATAAACAGCTTCTGTCAAAAAATGTAAACATTCAATAGAAGCGGTTTTCTCATTTTGTGACATTTACTAAAAAAAGCAGAGTTACAGAAACTCTTAATTATGAATGCATGAAATTTTGTACATTGTCAAATATTGAATGAATGGCTTTTCATATATTCATCTTAATAGCATATATCAATTATTAAACGACATATGGAGGAACCACAAAAAAATTCAAGTCATTTGATGATAGTTACCTAATTGTTGAGCCTACATGTGAACGTTCAATATCATTGCGTTGTTGCCAGCATTATTTGATACAAAAGATCTACTTTTTAGTTACTTTTAGTTTTTTTTTGTATGGTTGTCATAATTTTCTGTCATTTATTACTTTTTACATCTGTTATGTTATATTACCAATAATAAAAAGGGTAGTCTGTTAGGTAAATCAATTAGTATTAAAATTGAATAAAAATGAGTCAGTCGCGTTTCACTCCTCACAAAAGAAGTGCCCCCACAAACGGCATGCTTCCCAGCGATGGTCATATAAAAACCTGGAGCCCCTATCTACGTCAATTAGTACTTCCTCCTCTGCCTCCCATAAATCCTCCATCAATACGTGCCAACAATAATAGTTCTCCATGTCCATAATAAAACACCAATTTAAAACACTGAGAATCAGTAAAACCACTAAAACTCACGAAGTATTTTTTTCAACTCTATGCACATGAATTTAAGATTCAAAGAAACAGAGAACTGACTGAATAATTACGGAATGCATAGAGAAAAAATAATTGTATACTTATTTCTCTATGACAGAATGTGAACAAATTTCCATTAAAAAACCTCTTTACTAGGCAAGCGCCAAATCATTCGACTCTGCTCCTCTATTTCGGACCATGCGATCCGGAGCGTATGATTTTTATGAGATCAATAATATCGGATCACGAGCCAAGAATATAAGGACGATCGCCTCATGTGATCATTCGCCATAAATCTATGCCGCTCATTGTTCAGGAATAGACGTTAGTTGACCTCGAATCTCAAAAAACGATTGAAATAAGTCTCCATACTACACTGTTTACCAGCCCATATGATTTCTTGAAAATAAAAACCATCTCATGAAACGTGCCAAAACATCATGCATGACATTCCAACCACAGAAAACTGACAATTAGTTCTGAGGTTGATGTGGTTTATTTTTTCTTGTATCAACTATAACTTTGCTTTCTATGATTTAAGAATCAATTACTAACAATCTGTTTTACTGATCGTCCCTTGGAAATATTGTGGTAACATTTTTTATGAATATAAATTGACAGAAATTCTTCTCTCGCACTTCGCAATAGTTAATATTTATTTTTAAATTCAAAACTACCATTTTTCTTCTTCCTAGCCACAATTTGTAGGTATAATCGTACTGGTTTCACTTTAACACTTACATATTTAATTACGGTTGGTGAAATAAAATGAAGAATTAAATAGAACTACAAGAATTTATTTTGAAACAATAACTTGACCCAGTTTTGTTGAAGATGTGAACGGAAACGCAGATATTAAGAGGATTGCGGTGTTACATATTTGAATGTGTTTTATAATGCAAATAGCGTACCCTTGTAAGTAGTTCCAATGAACATTTGTTATATTTATTAAATTAAATAGAAAGTGATGATTTCGGGATAATCATGTTAAATATTGTCTAAGATTTTAATTTGTAATAAATATTTCACTCCGAAAGTAATCTTGTGTTTGAAACTAAGTGTGTGGCGTCCTAGTGCAAAAAAGTGCAATTAAAACAGGATGCGAAGTGAATTGTGATAAATGTGTTTTAATCATTGAAACATAGAGGTTATAGAAGGTATAACCGAAAACCAGAATATCCAGAGTAAAAGATTACCAATAAACCAATGCATAAAAGATAAAAAAAACGAAGTGAACGAAAATGGATATAATCCGAAGAACGATATGATTCCTATACCAAAAAAAAAATTATACCAACCCTATTGTATAAAAAATCAATGCAACTTATTATAACCTCAATTAAATAAAATACCAAATAACAACAGCAGTAAAAGGGAAATTCAAGAATTGTTAGAAAAATAACCTAAGTTTTGAAGAAGCATACAAAAAACCTTACAATTTTTAGCAGCGTTAAATATCAAAAAGAAAATGTTTGATATTTCTAACCATATTTCTGGAGGTTGTCCGTGATCAGCTGACAACATGGAACGGGATGACGTCATTTGGAAACGATACTTTACTCCTTTTCGATTTTATGTCAATTTCATATCAGTTACTATTCAAAGAACGTAACTTTGATGCCTCCCACTGTTTTTCACATACTCTGTATACTACAAAATATTTTCTTTCTACGATACACAAGCATTAACCGGGATACGAAACGAGCCAAAGGCGAGTTTCGTATGGTTAATGCGAGTTTATTAATAAACATTGCATGAGAGTTGCATAAACAATACCCGGGACTCGAACCCGGTATACAGATCGAAAACAACATTATGCGGCGCCTTTGCTCACTGTGCTACGGGACCACATTATCAAATTAATAGCATAACTCGTATAGATGGTATGTTACTGTTATAGAAAATTAGTAATAAATTAATAAATTTATAAGTTTAAATATGTATTTTCCTTGGTCATTGAGTATTTTTGGTTTGGTGCTCGACATGTCTTTTAAAAACTAACGCAAAAGATTCAAACTGTCATAAAACCAACGAGGTAAAAGAAAAAGGAGCGTAGTTAAACGTGGTAGTGATTATACCAACTTTCGACGGAAATCGCCATATTGAGAAGCCACATTAGTGACTTTAGTCATCAACTCTTGTGTTATCGATAACCTTGATATACTGAAATGTGTCAAATTGAAATGCCACGTTAAAAAAAGTGATTCTTAGTATTAGAAAGGTTATTTATGAGTATTAGTATAAATTTAAGTTGATATTGAGTTGTACAATGGTGTACAATACAATACAGTACAATAAAATTTTTGAATGGACCAAAATCTGGTATCAATTCTTTTTTTTTATTCTGTTATTTAACGTCGGTCTATTTCTGCAACTGAGGCTAATCACTGAAGCCAGCAGCACTCTACCCCTAACCGGAAATTTTGGCGAGCCCACTAGTGTTCCAACCAGTGGTAGCGTTCTTTAACGAGCCCAACATCCATGGACTCGGGACCTTGGTTTTACGTCTCCTCCGAAAGACATTATACCTCGTGCTCATTGGTATAAAATGCCTGCGAGCTGTGATATGCTAGTCCGCTGCAGGCTGTACCTATACTATGGTTTTCCCTGGCTTGATCACCCATCCAAGTACTAACCATGTCCGACCTTGCTTGACTGTAATTATCGCATCAAACGCGTTCCACTACAGTGCTGGGTCGTCGCCCCGGTATCAATTCTCTAACAACAAAAAGTACCTCCTTAAAAAGATGCATATGAGAGTTTTTTGTTTCCCCTAATTGAATAATTTGATGTACGCCTCTGGTTTGTTTACGGAAGTCGGCCATATTGAGAAGCCACTTTGGTCGATGATTCTTTATACTGTTATGTTCTCTCATCTCCCTTTTACCTCGTTGCATAAAACACACGAATCTCTTAGAAACTGTCAAACATTCTACAGAAAATATTGGGTCTGCCTACTTTTGCCCAGTTATTTGGAAATCTAGATTTCTATAGGTCAATTTTTCAGTTTCATAATGAAAACCATTGTTATAACGAGTATGATCATGAAACTGAAAATTGGCGTTTAATTAATAATTAGGAGTAGAAAAACGATATTCTATTAATGAAGGATTTTGGTATAGGCAACCAAACATACAATAATATTAACAAAAAAGGCGTAAAACTGACTTCTAGTATGGAATACTCCTAGTTTTCAACTTACCTATCGTTTTTATTATATGATTCTACAAAACTATAATAATTACTAGTGTTAAAACATCCAAAAGAGAACTAAAAAAAACGAAAACTGACATTTGAACCGGCGACCTTCTCTGTGACATTTCAATGTCATTTATTATTGACATTACTAACCTATGAAACAAATAGTCGACGGAAAAGTTTTGTACACGAGTATTAAAAGGGCGATTAACAATCTCAATCATATCTCGATTGTTAGAAACCCTTATTAATACTCTCGTTGGTTGAATAACTATGGCCATTATTGAAGTACATATCTTAAAATATTCATTTCATTCCGGATGAATTAGAAACAATAGACGTTACGACGCCACACATTCCTGCTATCGTTTTCACAAATTCTTCAAGCAATTGCACCAATTCTTTCCAGCCAATTGTTATTTAATTGCATACCTCGTTGATCTGTTATGTCAGATAAACATAATATCGACACCCAAAACGCAAATTAAAAACTTCCCACGATTCTTATCGAAAAGCTATATTGGCAAATTCTATAATATCTTTTTTCTAATTCAGTTTCATGTGGTTTGCTCTTAAACAATAATAAGCATTCCATTGTTCATTTAATAGTTCATACTAAATATTACTATTGTTCTGGGATCATTGCGAAAATATAATCTGTTATTTTCATTAAAAGGGATTAGAGTCACACGTTTGTCTAAGTAGGTATGCAACATTACACACTAAATTATTCGGTTTTCATCCAATTTTTTTCTTTTCCTTAGTCTTTTTTGAACAAACCACACATTTGTACAAGAAATTGAAGTTACAAATGTGATATTCATGAGCTCAATTCCATTACTTTTTGCATCTCACTAGCACACGTAAATTAATTTGATCTCAAGTTTAATAATTATTGTTATTATTTGTAACCAATTTTTTAAATCTGATAAAATAATAAGCCAACTATTTTTTGTGCTAAGTATTCAAATCAAAGGTCACCCACTTTTGTTTGAAAATACTAAGCTTGCAAAACTTAAAGCAGCATTTTTAGTTTTTCCTGCTTAGCTTGAGATTCCCTGTAGATTATTTTTCAAATTTTTGTTGATAGAAACCTTTTTGTTTACGTATTAATCGCCTCCGTATCTCTTTCGAATTGAAATGTATCATATGTTGAGGAAACAATTATTTTTTTTTATGTTCATCAATCTCATGACAAATGAAATTTTTTAATAATTTATTTTTTTTCAGATTTTAAAACATGGAATTATGCAGAGCATTTAAATGTGGTAAGTGATTTTGTAAAGATATTGTTTAGGATGGCACTCGTCCAATAGACCATTCCAGAACACCTCACCGACAGGTCGGCCATAATGTTCTGGAGGGCAACCAGTCTGTTGGAGTTGAAGCTTGTGTGTTTTGGCATGTGCTTGCGTGTCTTCAGACAGATGTTGTGGAACAATATTATATTTTATTCAAATAATGATAACTTTACAAATAAAACATGGCACAGTCAGTTGAATAATAATTGTCAGACGACGACGAAAAAAGCGATCAACAGGATAGTTTATGTCAGAGCTGGTCGCAATCTGACCAATCCAAAATCTACAGAATTGCCAACTTAAATTTACTAATACTTTTCCAGTCTTGTATAACCCGTTTTATTTAACTTTGTTTTGAAAGTTTGGGTCATTATGGATTTGTTTTGAGTTTATTTTCCATAAATTTTTATTTTAATGACCCTACTTATTATCATTATGCGAATTAGAGAAATAATGACCCATTTAATAGATGTTCCTTCACGAGACAAACAAAAATATCAATTTTTGGTATAATCTACACATCAACTAACAATTTGCATAGCTCTTAATATAAATTCTCACAAATGTTCCTCTATTCACTGCCAAAAAACAAAAATAAATTTAAATAACTTCAAATTAATGAATTTGCATTTGTGTCAGTGTTTCTCCAAAGGTGCGAGTACATGTGGGTATATTTTCATTACATGATTAGAAATATGTAGAAAATGTAAATTATTATCCTCATAGTTTTTGCACACTGACAAGCTATTTAGCAATAAATTTACAAGTAATAGGTTGTGTAAAACCGTAATAGATTCTTCGTAAATCTAGTTCCTCTCACTTGTCGAAAGGAAGTCGTAAGAAATTGTTTATCTCCGATGGTATCGACCACTCATCTACAATGGTTGATAATTTTAATTACACTGGCCATCAAATAATTTTTCGAACATAAACGATTCTTACGAGTTCTAAATTAGCACATTTATTTTGATTTGCTCAGATTTTTCATTGAATTTCAGTTGATACCAATAAAATTTAATGTTTATTGCAATGAATTAATTGTTTTAACGCTTACTGTCCATCAGCATAAATGTAACCAGTAATCAACAAACTTCATTAGAGAAATTTAATATCAGTCAGCTTCTTCGAGGGTTTTTTGGCCAGGAGTTCGCTGTGTCTCAGTTTTTGCTCGTGTCTCCAGTACGACTGATGTTTAGTTTGAGTCCACCAAGATATACAACCACGTACAGCAGTTTTTGATATTCGAAATATTGGTTCAGGACCAGTCAAAGCAGTTTCAGACCCTAGCTTTGCTAGGGTGTCTGCCTTATCATTTCCTGCAATACCCTTTTTCATCGAACCCACATAAGAGCTACTCTGTTATGGTTAGCCAGGGTTAGTATTTTTGAAGGCAGTCCCAGACCAGTCTAGATCTGTTCTGAGGACATACTAAAGATTTCAGTGCTACCTGACTATAGTTAGGAAGGCGAATAGGGGATTTTTCGGGAATACTAGAACGTGGCAGTTTAAGATATGAGAGATACCTTGCACCTAATAGAACAACTTTGGAAAGTATTAGCTCTATATGTAATGACGCGCACGGATAGACGATCAGATTATTAAAAAAAATCGACAGTCTGAAATACTCCAGCGCGTCAGATTAAGATATTGGGAGTTGATCTTAGTGTTTTAAGACTAAATTTAACTAATCTGACGATAAGAAATGTGCCATAAACATGTAATACAGACCTTTTTCGGTCAGATTGAGAGAACCTACCAACATTTTTGTCAGATTTAGAAAATATGCTTTCAGGATACCAAGATAAACCTCCCCTATGAAAATCTGACGTGCTCGAGTATTTCAAAAGAACTTTACAAAATCCATAGGCATGTGTATGTGTGTTTTTTGGGGTGACATTCACTGAGACCCAAAAGATCTATTGTGCCCCCTTACTTCTACTCAGTTTCTGAGAAGAGTCTCAGAAACTAGTAGTTCCTTTAGTCCTATTTCCCGGAGGAATTTTAGGATGTCTGCAGGCTTCAACTTAGGCAAATGTTCCTCTTCTATCCAGTAATCTCCCAGGTGCTGTGCTCTATGATTCTGAAGTGCTGTGCAGTTGCAAAATATGTGGATGGAGGCTTCTTCTTCCATGCCACAAAATCTGCTTTCTCCTTCCTCTTCTATTTTGAGCTTTTTCAGATGCCCATTCAGGCGACAATGTCCCGTTGGGATCCCTGTTAAAACTCTTGGCGCAGTTTTATTTAACTTATGTATTCATTTTATCTCAACAGGTTGTAGTCACCCAGAAGAGTCTTTGATTGTATAAGCCCTACTAGATCTTTCCAATGGTCAGATCTTATCTTTTACTCGGCTTTACTTACTTCTTCCAATATTACATTGGGGCTGATTCCGCAAAAGGGTTCGGGCCCCCAGAAAGGTATTCAGTCCCCCTCTTTGCTAGTTCATCTGCTATTTCACTTCCTTCTATTCCAGTGTGTCCTGGTATCCACAGTGAGGTGACTATATTGTTCTTGCCTAGTTCATTGAGTTTGTCTAGGCATTCCCACACCATTTTGGAACTGATTACACAAGAGCTTAGTGCTTTAATGGCTGCTTGACTATCTGACAATATGATAATCCTTTGTCTTCTGTATTCTATATCAATATTGAACTGGGCGCACATACATATGGCATGGATTTCCTCTTGAAAGATACTTGGGTCTCTTCCCAAGCTTTCAGAGTGTTTGGTTCCTGTCCCGAACACTCCTATCCCAGTTCCTTTTATTGCTTCTAGCCGTCTGTGTACCACTGAATGGCATTTTTTCCAAGTCTGGTAATGGTATTTGGATCCCATTCCTTCTTATTTTTAACTCCGTAACGAATTTCTTAGAAAAGTTATACTTTTTTATCATACCGTCTTTTGGCATGTCCCAGGTTGTCTGATTTCTAAGAAGTGAAGAGGTGGTTTTTTTTAAAGACGGTTGAGTTTAATATTAAATGATTTTTAAATGAAGCAAAAAATGATGTTTAACTAATCGTGACCAGTTTAGTTATACTAGTCAGCTATTTTGACTTTTTGTTTCACGTCCGTTCTGTTAAATATGGGGGGCTTCTTATTATATGGACAGATTGTGGATTAAACTTACAGACCATTCAATATATTATTATTTTTGTCTTAGTGATACTATAGTTATTTATGTAAGGAGGATACATACAATCATGTATACCTTTGCAGATATACCAGAAGCTCTACTGAAATAAATGAAACAACCAACATTAATATTCTCAATTATATGCAACATGCCTTAAAAAATTCCCAGATTGCAGCAACAAATTTCATAATAATTTTTCATGAACATTGCATTATAAATTAATAGCTTTTATTAATTATTATTGTTTCTTTTTAGGTGCTGCAGTTTTATTTTACGTCGTATATTTCCTGCGATCAGTTATAGTAAGTAAAAAATACACAGACATTTCAAAAACGTAACTATGCACATTAAAAGTGATTATTTATACTCTCCTTAATTAACAAATTACTTAATATTTTCCACCGTATCTGTCTAATTTTTTTATTTTATTTTGTTAATTGTCTTCTTAATTGATTAAAATTGTAGGTAGGTATGCATGTACCTACTTGGGAGAGCGCTTCCACAAAATTATGTAACCTTTGAAAATCATGGGATATTCTCGATCAAAACTCCCCCTACCAACAGTAAATTGAGGGTCAGTCTAAGTATCCAGTTGATGTCTGAAATTTAATCTGTTTTATCTCTTTTCATCAAGCTAATAACCACTTATCACTTATGGATCTATTACGTGAAGTAGTAGAACTACGATGAGAGAAAACCTCTTTGAAATTCAAAGACTAGCCCGTGCATGCATTACAGTGGCCATGGAAGTGATTGTCACATCACTACGTATAATGGTGGCAAATGTTGCAGAAGAGACAAGAAACAGACTAAGTAGAGAGGGGATCATTAAAAAGATACTTCCTCGCTTCTTGAGATCTAAAAACCTGGAACATGCCACAAGATGGTATGATGGAGAAGTATAAATTTACAAATAAATTTGTCACGGAGTTAAGCAACAAGAAGGAATGTAATTCAAATACCATTGCTAGACTTGGAAATAATGTAATTCACTGGTATACAGACGGTTGAAAAGCAAAAGAGGGAACTGGGATAGAAGTGTACGGGTCAGCAACCAAACACCTCGGAAGCCTGATATAATAGGCTTTTCACCAAGACGCGGGTCTCCTTTATGGATATACTTCACTTTTTGATCTAATTTTAGTAACTTCCCTTTTTTCACAATTTTACTTTTTTATTTCTTTCAAAATCTTAGAAATTTTGTTTCGCCAAAAATACTTCGTGAAGTACCTAGGAAAACACATGAGGATAGTTATTTATTTATTTAATTATTTTGCTCTCCAGCGATATCGAAGACTGGCAATAAAGTTCGAGACTAGTAAATATTCTTACACCACGTGGAGTATATAATAGTTATTTACGTAATTAGTCGGATATGGACATTAT
>CAJUYI010000057.1:325260-339237 GCA_910591695.1 Galerucella pusilla
ATTTTCTTCAGCATGAATTTGTGTTTGTTCATTTATTACTTCTTCCTTTCCATTATTTGGGTATCTTCCGTTATTATTTCTCCACTTATGTTTTTTATCCTTGATACCACCTCTGTTTTCCCTTTCCTTAATGTTTTTAACGTTTTGTAGAATAATTTTTGGTTAGCTTTACTATTTGCCTTTTGCTATTTGACCTTAGCTTCTATTATAAATTTTAAAGATAGTAACGCCCTCAATAACACAATTGAAGTCATATACATGTCACTATTAGTAGCTATAGTATAACTTCCTTTAGTTTGATTTAGTTTTTATTCCATTATTATATCTCATTGATTTCAGAAATTATAAATTTACAATTATTTACGACCGCTGTATTACGACAAATCCGTATATTTTTTGACCGATATCTTGCCGAATTCATTTCCAGAAAAGCAATCAAACTTGTAAACTTACTGATATCCACATTTTTATTGACATAGCTTGTTGTTACCTATTTTATATTTTTTTCGAAACCTTTAAAAGCCTAAGGAGGTTGAATTTTGAAAAATAAAGTACCTTTTCTATAATGTCTTAACAGGTTTTCAATAACTCTGAATGTTAAGTCTGTTTTAAAGTCTATCACGAGGTGAAGGTGAAGTAGAGTGAAGTAAAACAAAATTTATGAAATAACAATTTTTATTTTATTCCTTGTGCGTATTATTATTTATTCTAGAATATCAGACATTTTCAGTTGAGAGCAAATATTTTCACCGAAATTAGGATCCTGGATCGCCGAATCTATTGAAGCTCTGCTCTTCCACGGATCCAAACAATATCCATACTATACCTCCAAGGCAATAAACAATTCCACCAATTATAAAAGTGGTCCCCCATTCATCTATACCATTCTAAAACATTTAACATATTTTCACTTCTATACAATAAATATACAATATACACAAAGGTTGTGAACACTATTATTATTACCCGAGCACCAAGATTATTTCGCGAGTGGCTTAGCCACGAGCGGAATAAGGTGCGAGGTTTATAAATGTCTCCACCAACATATACAATTTTTCCACTACAAGCCAAATTTAAGACAAAAATTAAAAATAATTCACAAACGCACTACGAGAAGCGTTTTCCCCGTCGTCTGACTGACAAGTACATTGTCAGTTTTCGATATAATAGGTGTGTTCTTTTTGACTGAGATCTCAGCTCACTTCAGTTAAAGTGATCTGAGATAAAGTGATATGAGTAAGCACCCAAAAAGAACGACCTACTCAATTGAAACGCGAGATCTGCCGTCACATGCGTGAATAAGAGACATAGAACATATAAACATAACCTATCTGGAATCTAGATCTCCGATAACCACGCTTGATTCATCCCCTCCACTTTATTTCCGACTCAAGTCCAACTGATACCCTCTTACAACACATTCAGCATCGGTGAAGAGGGAGGAAAAATCTCAGCTCACTTCGAAGTGAGTGAATAAAAAAGAACGCGCACATTACCGATGTGAGCTGAGATTAACTGAGATCTAAGTCAAAAAGAACACACCTTTATGAACGTATTCGTTATGTCATTAGTCATTTTTGATTGAGCGCGAATTTTAGACTAATGGCATTCCCATTCAAATAATTTTATCTGGATAGGTAATTTCAAGCAGCAAATATGTTGAAGACAATCTCCTGGATATACAAAATTATGTTGCGCAAGTTTTTGTTGAACTACTATCCCTGAACTCTCAAAATATTTGAATTTGTCCATTATTGACCTAGGTTAATAATAGAACATTATTAACCACTAATAAAAAAATTCAACTTCTCAGTTGGCTAGAAGAAGCAATAATTGTCAACTTCACAGCTAGTAGTGGAAAAAAATTACACAGCTTGTTCAATTGAAACCCATCTTTGGTCAGGTTAGCCTTGGAAACAATTGTAATCATTCAACTGACGTTTTCCAACATTAGTAGTGTATGCAAACGTCTCACCGATCTGTTTATTTCGTTTATATTTGACAGCGATTTTAAGTATTGTGACTTTGAAATGACGTTTGTTGTTAACAATCCGTCCAAATGTGATAATGCTCGGCCTCATGTTGCCAACGTAGTGAAAGAAAATCTGCAACAAAAGAAATGGAGGATATTAGAGCATCCACCCTATAGTCCCGATTTATCGCCTTGAGATTTTCACATCTTTGGGCCACTAAAAAAGGCTAAGATAACCGTTTTCAGTCGGACGCAGAAGTACAAAACGCTGTAAAAGAATTCTTCCAGCAGCAGCCACAAGAATTCTATAAGCAGGGTATACATCGGTTGGTGAAACAGTGGGATATGTGCCTCAATTGTAGTGGTAGTTATTTGTAACTGTACTTATCAATAAATTTTTCCTGGACCAAAGATGGGTTTCAATTGAACAAGCCTCGTATTATGACCACACTGTCGAAACTTCGTGTGTTTATTATTTGGGTGGAGTCGGACAAATTTTGAGCTTACCAAAGTATGGTAGTGGGGTATTTTTCTTTCAGCCAATTAAAGCATGGCTTTCATGCGAATGAAAAATGTACAACCACCATGGTAATTTTGATATTAATCGACAGTTTTTAATACATAAAAAGCGCAAAGAATGGCTGGCAAAATAATTTTGGATCGTTTGACGCGTCGGACATGCGACAAATTCCAAAGTTACGAGAAAAAGATTAAATACCACAAGGCTGATTTTCAAAGCGGACATACCTGCAGTCGGACGCACAAAGTTAGGGGTTTTCTGTAATCCTTATATTTACAACCTTCTCTCCGACAAAATTAGAAGGTTACAAGTAATTATATTCTAAAATGGAAAATGTAATTGTCTGATGAAAATGTTGGAGCAAATAGTCCGACAAAAAAATATTACTGTTATTTTGTTAATAGGTTAATCGAAAACGGTTTTTTTGCCCGCACGGGCCATAATGTGTACTTTATGCCTGCACGGGCATAAAATGATACATGCAATAATGTACTGGTACGCCATCATAAACATTAGGTACCTCACATATAGTTCGAGAACTTCGCTTGCCAATAAAAATTAATCTTTTGTCTACTACTGTTTTGTCTACTATACTTTACTAAGCTCAAAAGTTGTCCGACTCCACCCAAATAATAAATACACGAAGTGTGGTCATAATAAATTTTCTTAGGTCAGGGCCCAAGTACTAATTGCTGCTCTATATTCAGGATTCCGGATCATTCCCACGTTAGACTTTCGAGAAAATTTTGATTTCGCTGCAATAAAAATATTTATTGGATAAGGAAAGTTTTAATAATTACTGATTCCTTGAACTCATTACACATAATATCTAAACTATACAGTCATCATCCTATTGTCAATATGATCAAAACAGAATTATATGAATTGAAGAATAAAAGTATCGTATTCCTATGGGTTCCCTCACATGTAGGATTGGTGGGTAACGAAGAGGCCGATAAATTGGCAAGAGAAGCAGCAAATGATAATAGATTAATTCCACACTTCAATCCATTACCAATAGACCTGAAAATCACCAACAAAGACACAATTTTGAAAAATTGGAGTGATAGCCTGAAACAATCCCAGCCTCGAGAGATCAAATCTTTGTTTGGACCATGGCAAAATCATGCCCCCAATCGGTTCATGGAAGTTGTAGTGACTAGACTACGTCTGGGACATAGCAGACTCAGCCATCAATATCTACTGTCAAAGGAGTGTCAACCGTATTGTGAAGTATGTGAGCATCCAATCACAATAAAACATATTTTGATTGAGTGTCCGCTATATAGTGTCGCAAGGTTACAGCATCACCTACCGAACAATTTAAGTGCAGTGTTCAAAGTTTATTACAGTTTTTAAAGGATACTGAGCTTCTATACCAAATATAATTTTCCTACGATCACTACCCAAAGTAGACTTTTGCACACTCAAATCCAACCGCAAAGTTGATGTTTTCCGCGATCTGTCATAATTGACATTATTTACGCTCTAGAGCGCACTTTTCCGCTCGCCTGTTTTCATTTACAATAAACTAAAGAAAGGTAGTGAATAATAGATAAATTAAAACAAAATGTAGAGCAGTCCGAATATTTTAGTTGAAATATTAATATTTGAAAATATTTCGAACGAAATTAATAAATATTCCTATATAATTTGACTGACATCTACAATTTATACAAGTTACTGGATTTACAACGCTGCAGGTTACGCTACCAACAAATAGATGGAGGTGTATATTTTATATGTTTAATTTAGTTGAAATTATAATAGATATTTACGTAATTAGTTATGAAAAGAGGGATATTGTTCAACAAGCGTAATATTTGCCAAAACGAGCGCTAGCGAGCTCTGCAAATTACGCGTGTTGAACAATGTCGCTCTCTTCATAACGTGTTTACGTACAACGTTTTATCTAATTCCGCGCTTTCATAATATTCAATAAAATCTTCAATTACAATAATATTGAAGTGGAATCAAATGGTGTTAGAAGTATTGTTACTATGATGTATTCACCCAGAAAATTGACTTACTTTAAATAACTGTGTCCTAAATAATGTTTTCAATGTTTATAAATCTCAAAATACTATTGAATTAAAATAATGGGTTAATTGTACAGTTTAAATAATGAAATAATTGTCAGTTTTGACAGTACCTACCTAATTAATAAATTATTCTTTGAAACTCATGTGGTATTTCTATGTTGAAACATAAACAGTTACGTAAAGTTTTTACATAACTACTTTTCATAACTGATATATGAAGGTTATGAAAAATGTGACGTTACCTAACGCCAAGGAGTGACGTAAAGTGTCACATTTGATAGCGGAATTAGATAAAATAATTTAAACCTCATACATTGATATTATTTTGATTTAATACCTACTACAGTGAAGGATTTATTTCTTAGTTCAAGATAAAAATTAATACAAATATGACGTTGTTAAGATTGACAATTTTCTTGATCGTTTTTGCAGATTCCTATTTTCATAGTATTGATTTATACGGACAAGTTTACGTAGTAGAAATATAACAGTCAGAAGGTAGGCAATGCATTATACACCTAGATGCAACAGTGATTGCATATTTAAGTACCTACCTACTATTTTGTGAAAATAGTAGACTATGGAATTAATAAAACGTCATTATTTCATTTTTAGTTTATAAAAAAGTTGTCTGTTTATAAATAGCTATTTGAAAAATGGATAGTGACAGTGAATTTTCAAGCACACCTCCAGATATAGCAGATTTTGCTAAAAATATTACTCTTAATCTTCTGCCAACTAAATCCAGAGGTAAATACGAAAAACAATAATTGTTACATGTTTTCAACATCACATTCTAATAAAGTGTACTTTTCATGTTTTTTTTTAATTATTTGTTTAAAAATAAGGTGATCGTAGAAAAAATATTGTGTGCAATTCGAGCAGAAAGTGCGTTGCCGCTTTCGGCCTCAAGCGGCAAAGTATCACTTTCCGCTCTTAATACACAAATAGTTATTATATTTACCTACTCCTTATATGTAAAGCATTAGTTATCTAACTCCTTACTAAAAGCGTAAGTTGAACTTTACAGCAAGTGTGCGGTAGTGAGTGTGCTGTAATGTTATTACATGCACCCGTTGAAAATTTTAGTATAATACTAAATTTATGTTGGTAGTTCTGACTGTGTTTTGTGCTGTCTGTCACTACTGAATACCCAGTTATTAAATTCGTCACTTTTAGATAAAAGAAAACAGTGAAAAAATTAAAAGTAAGAACAAGTTGTGTGTGAAAATAAAAATAATAATTTTTAATTATTATTTAGCAGGTATGTCTTCATCAGATTTCGATGAAATTGAAAATACGCCGCCAGAAATATTGGAAGCGGCGGACAATGCGGCAAGTGAAATTTTGCCAGAAAAATCAAAAGCCAGATACAACAAAATGTATCAAAAATTTATGGACTGGCGTACAGATAAAAAAATAAACTCGTTTTCTGAAAACGTATTATTAGCTTATTTTAAAGACATTTCTGACCAGTTTAAACCTTCTTCACTCTGGTGCATTTACTCAATGTTGAGAAGTGTCTTAATTTTGAAAAATGATGTTAATATTGCGATTTATCCAAAATTAAAAGCATATCTAAAAAGGCAATCGGATGGTTTTAGAGGAAAAAAATCCAAAGCTTTCACATCGAAGGAAATCAACACTTTTATAAAAAATGCTCCAGATATTGATTATCTATTAATGAAAGTAAGTACTAAATTAAAAGTCATATCTTTTGTAGGCAGTGGTTGTTCCTTATTACTTTAGTATTTTCCTTGGACAAATAATTTAATTATAATAAAATAATGAATATTTATTCATTTAAAGTATTTCAACTATTCTTTTTTACTTACAAGAGTCGAAACTGTACTTGGCTAGAGCAAATATTCGTACCGAAGCCTGACAGCGCAGATGGTTAAGCGTTGGTTTCGAAACCAGAGGTCTCACGGTCCCGGGATCGCACCCCGCAGGCGGCATTTCATTTTTTTGTTTTTTTTTTTACAAAAAATATTTTTAATTTCTATTTGAATAAAAGTATATTAATATAACTATTTTTTTAGTTTTAAACTAGTAGGTACTGTACTATTTTAAATTTTAGGTAATATTAATTTGTGGGATTTCTGGTGCTTGTCGTAGACAAGAATTAAAAAACATTAAAATGGAGGATATTGAGGATTCAGGAAAATCAATAATTATTAATATTCCTGATACTAAAACTAAAATTTATAGGTCATTTGTTGTATCCGGCAGTTTTTATGACATTTGCAAGAAATACTTACAAATCCGTCAAAAAATACAAGATGCTAGTATTCGACAATTTTTGCTCAAATATCAAAAAGGTAAATGCGTAAGACAAGTGGTCGGTTTAAATAAAATAGGTGGTACACCTAAAGAAATAGCCAAGTATTTAAATTTAGAAAATCCAAGTGCATATACCGGACACTGCTACAGAAGATCTTCTGCTACCTTACTTGTAGATGCTGGGGGTGATTTAATTACCCTCAAAAGACATGGAGGCTGGAAATCTTCTACAGTGGCGGAGAGTTATGTCGACGACTCTCTTCTAAATAAAACTACTACGGCTAATAAAATTTTAAATATTGTTAATGATGAAGAACCACTGTATGAAGAATCGTATACTGATCAACCATCTACATCATATTCAGCCTCTTCGACAGGACCAACATCAAACATGATTTTACAAAAATCAGGAGCTCCCATAATTTTAAAAAATTGTGAAAATTTTACTATTAATATTAACACTAATTCTTAAGTAAAAATATTGTTCATAATATTAAGTAAAAATATTGGTCATAATATTTGAAGGTTAAAGCCGGTCAAGATTTGTACTAAAACATTAAAAGTAAAAACAATTTAACTTTCATTCCATGGTAGATATAAAGAGTTATGCTTGCAAATTGAGTTGCAAAAGATATCATGTGGTTTGAACAAAATTGTTTGATTCACTTCGTATATAACTGAAATATGTTTATATTGCACTTTTTCCATAAAATTAATAAGAAAAAAAATCAATTTCGTCGTAGATAAAGTATAGTACACAACTCGAGTGGTAAGGGCAATTACATGCTCGTAGAATTACCGCAACTTGTTCTACTCGCACGTAATATGCCACTTACCACTCTAGATATGTAATATACTATTATATACTCACCTGTTCCCTGGTAATTTCTCCGTTAAGGGCAGGTACAATGAAACCAGTCATGCCGGCGAAAAAGCTATTGATGGCATAAATAGTGCCGGAAAAGTTGGGAGCAAGATCTTGGGCGTTAATTAGTATGTTTTGGACGCAGGCACCGTTCAGACCCAAACTGAACGTTAATAAGACTATAACGGGTATCCAGTTACAGCCAATGAAGCTAATGGCGATCAGCATCAAACCAGGAAAAATGTGTGCTGAAATAGCATATTACATTACGAGAGCGGAAAGTGACATTTTTTACACGAGTCTGGAAAAAATATACAGTATTTTTCCTACGCCCACGTATTAATTTCACCAAATAGTGTGGAATCAACATCTGACACAAAAATAAATACATAGATAAATCTAATTAGATTAAAACATTTCTTACACTGGAAACTTCATAAAATATAACGGCGTGCCTTCAATTTTCTACCACTGCTTATAAAATTGACCATCATGTCCTAGAGCTAACTAATTCAGAATTCATTTGTGCTTCCATCAAATAAAATCATTACTTCCACCATTTTAGAAACAGACTATTTTACTTCTTACCCTTTTCTTACTACCCCCTGTTTCACTTATACTTACATAGAATAGTGTACGATTTTCTGACCACTACTTTCCTAAATATTTCCCGCTTTAAAAGTTCATCTGCAATTGCACCTAATGTCAACCCAAACGTCATTCTCATCAGTGGAGGTAGTGCGGACAATCCACCAGCTTTACTCAAGTCGAAGCCAATAACGTCAGATATAAATTTCGGGACCAAAGTTAGTTGCAAGTAAAGTCCCCATTCGTTTCCAAAATGGCATAACATCAGCATCCAATAAGGTATGTTGGTGAACAATTTTTTGTAAGGGGCTATTACCTTTGAAAATAAACAGAAAAATCGTAATTTGGGACAAAAATAAATTTAAATAAATGTTTATCATCAAAAATGGATTAATTTTTGGTAGACCATGAATCAATTTACAGAGGATTTACACTTGACTTGACTGCACTTGACGCTTTGCTCGATCAAATAGAGCTCCAATTGTTATGGTAAATATTCTTCATTGGTTATGCTTTATTCATAATTGTTAGCTCAAACCTCATTCATGAATATAATTACTTTATATTTTGTTGTACGGAAGAATCATCAGCGAATGGGCTAAAGGATCTCAGAAAGTCGCTACTGTCACAACTTTTACACTTCCGTTACTAAAAGACATGTATTGATAGTGATTTTAGGGTATTCTTCAGTCTGTGCACAGGCTTTGAGCTCTACAAGCTATGTTGCCCCTTCTATTTGCAAACGAGATGGTTGGTATAAATATCTTGTAGATATGCCAGCCCCGTTTGACTTTGAATTGTAATTCAATATCCGTCGGGGCCTATAGCTCGGGAAGTAGTTCTTACTCCTTAGTTGAACGGTCAGTGTCTTTGAAATTTTTTTTTAAAACTTATAAAGCGTTAGAATAATTATTATTCTGCGATATCCATTGGTAACGTGCTTTATAAAATACGATTACAGGAAACTGTAATAATACTTTATTTTCTCAGAAACTTGTTCAAATCTACAGAATTTATCACATGAATCTGTAATTAAGTTTAAGGGGCATCTACCAAATTCGACCTTGCACAATTATGCTTTGTATATTTTTTTGTTTCCCTACGTCCTCACGTTTAAGTTCACATAACGAAAATTTTATTAGAAATATGAAAGCTCCGCAACATGTAGGTAGCCAAGCGGTCCAAGCGACACATACACAATACAGAGAAAAATTACACGAATGAGAGAAGGGGAACTGAGTTAGTAAGACCGTCTCACTCGCTCCGAAACGCACCTATAATGCTTTCGCGCTCATACTCACGGCTGAATAATTTTGCTGTTCAGGGGGTGTTTGGTCAATCAATTTTGTCTGACTTATTAAATATAACTTCGTAACAACTGTCTTAACAACATATTTAAAAGTCAGACATGTAAAAATAAGTTGAGTTCATTCATTTCTTGTAGAGCTTTAAAGCGTCTGACAAAAGTTCCGGCCCATGAAAAGTGTCTGACGCTTATGGTAAAACTTTATAATAATACTCTCCAAAATATATATAAAAATCAGCTATAAAAATTCAAGTTAAATAACTATTAATTTTAGTTACCTTTCACACCTGGTACCTGCCCAGGTGTCACTCGGCAAGCTCCACAAGCGCGCAGTTATTCTGAGCACATAAGACACTACTGAGAACATGAGGTTTCATTTATGTGAAAATAAGCTGTGTCTTATCGCTCTGGGATCTTGGACTATAAGGTCCATTCATAGTAGATCACATCTCTGGAACGTGCACTTCACTGGATTCCATTTCTAGTAGACTATCATGGGCGTAGGTAAACTGCGCACAGTGGTCACTTGTGCGCATTGTACCTATGAAAAAGAAACATTTTGGGTATACCTGGCTACAAAATGACCGCTGAGCGCAATTTACCAGCCCCGAACTATCATATCGTTAGAATGTCATAAAACAAAGTATTTTATTTCACATTTTACCAGAAATGTGATCTAATATGAATGGATCTTAATAAAATATTCGACAACAAAGTTTTGTAGTTAATCTTGACAACGGTATCTGGAACGCTACCAAAACGTCGAAATAAAGAGTTTTTATTTCCATCACACAGGAAGATGTAACGATCAGGTTTGAAGTTATTTCCATGAATTTTTGTACCCCAGTGGAGAAACAAAAAGGCATTGAGAGTTTTGGAAGTCTTATTGTGACTGCTCCCTTGAGTTTTGATGGAAGAGTTTGCCTTTTCGGTTATTTAAGAACGAGTTATATTCGAATATGTTACCTTTTTCTTAGTAACGGTTCCTGCTTGAGACTGTTTAATAAAATCCGCTTCTTCGGGCTTAATCCATTTGTGTGTTTCCGGTGAATCGGTAACCAAAAGGTAGAATACAATACAAAATATAACGTTTTCAATACTGATTACATAAAATCCCCAATTCCACCCTATATATGTTGTAATAAGTCCAACAACTGGCCAAGTGACGCATGTACCTGGAACATAGAAAAAGGTTGGACATGCGACGTCAATTTCCCTAAATTTGCCGCTGGCTATCTGCTAGACACCCTCATCTCTTCCTCAGAAGACTTTATCTTTTTTTCTTGTATTTTCATGTCGCTTTCTAAAATTGACAAACTGTCATAGGTTTTCGGGAGAAAAAGTTTTCATAAATGTTGTTGTCTCTATATTTACTATTTTAACTAGACATCTCCGTATTGGTGGGACATAAATGTGGATAGTCATTGAAAACCAATTGTTGACAGCCACCGAGTCTTTAAATAATAACATGATTTATAATACGAAGTAATAATAACATTACCTAAGACATTTCCCATTAAAGCACTTATGAATTTTCCTTTTTCCTGCGGTGGAGCCCAGAACGCAATTAGTACTTGCAATGCTGGATACACCAATGCCTAGAAAAATTCTACAATAAACTATTTATCCAAGGAAAACAGATTTATAAATGAAACTTGTGAAGTAGTTGAAATAATATTGCTAAATACAGGTCACTATCGATTTTAAAATAAGTCTACGATAATATCAGGAGACTCAGCAGGAGGCTACCCACTAGTCTATGTGTCATCCTAAAAAGAGGTATTTCCTGCTTTTAATGAGGTATTTATGGATTTATTATGTTGTATCTGAAGTGGTATTGAGAAATCCCAGTTTCCGACCAAAGAAGCAAGTCAGATCATTGTTAAATACTTGAAAAACTACTCGATTATTGGATTTTTGTCAATTTTTACTACCAAGAACATAGATACAGTTATTCATAGTTCAAGGACGTACCCTGCAGGATCGAAACTAAAGGAAGGACCCATGGTCATTCAGGTTAAAACATTTTATCACGGAATATGTGAATGAAACCAAAATCTTGAGAAAATTATTTATAATTATTTATTAGTCTAGCCAAATAACACTTTTACAATTGAAAATTGTTAACAGGTTAGGAACAGTTGGAAATGGTGAATAAACGTATAATAAATGTAAAAAAAATAAATGCGTGTTTCCAGATATATTTGAGGGGTGAAAAGGGGTGGAATTTTGTATTATTGCAGTCTCCGGCAAAAGTTAACGTCGGAGAGAAAAGGATACAACAGAAAAGTAGTAGTTATAACATAAAAAGGTCTACAGCTTTTGTATAGATGATTTTTCCATATAACCTCAAAATCTCCGAGTAAAATGCGAAAAACTGCTTTTATCGTTTTTTATTCTTCATTTACACATTAATAATTTTATTTTGTCGAAATTTGGCGAGAGTATACCTTTTTATGATCGAAAAATCCACAAATTTTTTCAGATAAAAATATTGAGAGACTTCCGAGATAATCACGTTTCTCGGCCCAAAAAAATATTTTTCAAATTAAAATTCTTTTTTAGGTATTTCCCATTATATTTCAAATCAAATAAAATATTATTTAATATCATAGGGATGAACCCTTAGGTAAGTTTTACAATCGTACAAAATCGATTAACCCACCCAGCACCAAATATTTCAGGTAAAAAAAAAGCAGGTAAACGGTGAAATTCAAACGGAACTTGAAACGACCGTGACGTCACTTCGCATATAAATACGTCTCAGTTCGTTGGCGTCATATCAATTTTTAGTTGTTGTTTCAGCTTTGTGTAGGAGTGAAATTGTGACGAAATCTTATAATTTGTTTTATTTTGCTTAGTAAAATAGTATTTTTGATTAGCGTTAAATAGTTAGGACGACCGCCGAAGGCTTTGTTAAAGCTTCCACAAACAATTTACCCTCTGTGGATATGTTTATGGTAATGTATTACATAAAAAGAGACGAATGATTTAATTCAGCTGAAATTAGAGGTACAAAAGCAGCAATGTAAGTATTTAATGTAAAGAATAATTATTGTCTTTTTATTATACATGTAAACGTCCCTGATAAATAAAAACAAACCTGTTTAAAAAAACGTTTGAGGAATTGTTAAATAAACTAAATATTATAATACTTACACTTGCCTCATATTAGGTTGAAATCTACCTCACAACCTTTAGCATTGACAATGAACATTTGGTTTGTCAGATTCCAATGATAAAGATGTTAGTCAATACTAACAAAAATATATGGATATTTTGTTTACTTATAATATCAATATTGTTGGTAAGTATGTTTTTTCAAGTTGTATAATTCAATACATGTTTTAATAACTTTTAAGAATCTTCTAGAAAATTTCTAAGCAATAATGCACAAAACACAAAAATATGTGGAGCAACATCCCGTTTCATTATTATATTTACACCCATTAATTTAAAACGTACATAATTTTCCATGTCTTCTTCCAGCTAAATAAACATTTTATTAATGATAACGTAATTTACCTATAACTTACTTTAAAGTGGTCTTCACAACAAAAAAATTCACTCTTGGATTTGGGCATATCACGTCTTGCTGCTTTAAACCATCGTTTTTTACGCTCATACTCTTGAGGCACACAAACAAATGTTTTGTTTGGTGTACTTTTAGAAGTGCTTGTACAACGAGGCACAAAACACCACTTATTCTGAGACCCGTACATAGCCATTCACTTATGTTTTTATTCAAAAACTCAAAATTTTAGTCACTAATTTATTGTTACGCACTTTTTTGTTTATAAACACGTAAATACAATTACAATACGCACGAATCAGGTATAACACAATACTGCTGCCAGCTGCGCTGCACTGTTCATATGCGGCGTGACGTCAGACCGCCATAACCTTGGGAAATCCCGCTTTGGCGCGAATAAGATACTATAAGATTTATAGGTTCATTAACTACCATTTTTTCTATTTTCTAAAAAACATGAAAATACCCAATTGTCGTAGAGACTTCATTATGTTGCCATTTTTTCGTCTTGAGTTATTCTCTCTTGTGAAATAATAAAATAATACAGTCTCCATTTAGAAGCATGCTCAAAAATTGGAAAAATAAAAAAAATGAACCATCTTTTTTTACTGAATGTTAATAATATTTTCAAATATTTCTTAAAAACCAATTGCACAATTCAATTGTACGGAAAAAAAAGATCCCTAGTGTTATTATTTGATGCAAAACTTTATTATATATTTACCTCAACAATTAATGAAACTACATAAATCGATGTTTTTTAAATACGTTTGTAAATTGATCATCTATTTCTTCAATATTGCTTCTATTTGTAATCTCATTATCTTCTTCTTCTTCTTCTTCTTCTTCTTCTTCTTCTTCTTCTTCTT
>CAJUYI010000057.1:339247-349477 GCA_910591695.1 Galerucella pusilla
CTTCTTCTTCTTCTTCTTCTTCTTCTTCTTCTTCTTCTTCTTCTTCAATATCGCTCGGACAACCTGAGGATTCTTCTGATAATTGATTTTCAGTGATTAAGCAAAGGCCCAATTATTTTTAAGAATTCGTCGGGTGAATTCGTCAGTGAAACGTGGCATGAGAATTTTAAATTTATCAACAATAACTTCTTTCCAACCCACGTTTGCTTGAAGCTGGTAGGAAACTCTATAAGAGTGTTGTGTAGTCGCACGAACAGTGGTAGTTTGTCCAGTTTGAATGTTGACTTTGCAGTTGACTTCATATACAGTTATAATCTTAATTTATTCAGAGATAACTCTGGTTTGCCTTTGCATATTGATGTTACTAACTTACTTGCAACCATTCCGAGCAATAATTGTTGGATCTGCGTCAGTCTCATAAAAAGGCTTCACTAACTCTGTTAACGCTGGAGATTCAAATGAAAAATCATTATTCGACGTATGTTCATAGTAATATTGTTAAAAATTGAAATATCTAGTCAAATAATAAGACAAAGAATCTTTTGTATTTCTTCCCATACAATTGAATAGTGCAATTAGTTTTCAAGAATTATTTGAAAATTCTGAAAAATTATTAACAATCAGTAAAAAAAAAGATGGTTGCAGAATTAATTTTTTGATTTTTTCAATTTTTGAGCATGTTTCTAAATGGGGACTGTATTATTTTATCACCAGAAAGTATAACTCAAGACGAAAAAATGGCGACATGAATGAAGTCTCTACGACAATTTTCCAAAGGAGAATTTTGATTTGAAAAATATTTTTTTGGGCCGAGAAACATAATTATCTCGGAAGTCTCTTAACATTTTTATCTGAAAAAATTTGTGGATTTTTAGATTATAAAAAGGTATACTTTCGCCAAGTTTCGTCAAAATAAAATTATTAATGTGTAAATGAAAAATAAAAAACGATAAAAGCGGTTTTTCGCATTTTGAGGTTATATGAAAAATTCATCTATACAAAAGCTGTAGACCTTTTTATGCTATAACTACTACTTATCTGTTGTCCGACGTTAACTATCGCCGAAAATCGCAATACTCCAAAATTCCACCCCCTTTCATCCTCTAAATATATCTGGAAACCCCCCTGCACACGCATTTATTTTTTCTACGTTTATTATACGCCTCTTCATCATTTCCCAACTGTTCCCACCACGTTAACAATTATTATATTAATTAAGTTATTACAATTATTTGCTTGAATAAAAAATTATACTAGATGGATGTCTTATACTATTATCACTTTTATTACATTCGTAGAAAACTTGTCGAAAATTCGAGTTTCAATCCAGTCCTAATTTTACTTAAGTGGACTTAACCCAGTCAATCTGTCTTCTCCCATTGTACTTCTCAGTCAGGCCTTTACCCTTCGAAGGGTAGGTACTGAGAGATAGTTCAACAGTAGCTGTTAATGAATAGGAAAGTACTTAAAATGAGGAGTGCATGCTTTGGGGAAAAATATTAGCCTCCTCCTTCAATATCCTTGTATCCTGATAAATATTTCTTTTCCCATAGATCATACCACAGATCTAATTTTGCAGAAATATAACCCAACTTTCAAAACTCTATGAGAAATTTAGCATTTTTTCCAAAAGCAGGTATATTTTGCGATTGTATAGGAATTCAATTTCTAGGCTGTTTGCAATCAATAGGGTGTAGAACGTACCAGATTTCATTCGTAACAACATTGATGTTGAACCACCTATCGATGATTCAGCATTAAGACCGGCCTGAGCCGATCAGTGAAGACATGTTACAGAAGCAAGGTACCTCTAAAGGAAATGCCATGGATATTGACGGCTATGCTTTGGATTTTGAAATATTGGTACGCTCTTCCGTTATCGGATATACTCTTATAATATTCATCAATTTATTCACCAAGCTTCCAGGACTCGCCTACGGCTCGCCCTGGAATCTGCTTGTCTCGACCTGAAAAACACTACTTTCCGGTCTTGTAACGTGAATTACTAATTCAGGGCCACTTAAATGTATGTAGAGCTAAGACGTCGGTAAGCAATTTACTTACCGACGTCTGAACGGTAAGTAAATCACTTAACGACGTGTTAGACTTAGAAACCAGTAATCACAACCTACCGTCCTGACAAGCGATGCTGTAAGTAAACAAAAAATATCGATCGCGCAAAATAGTATATTAAGTATCAAGAACGGTAAGGGTTGTTTACCGGTCGACAGCAATGTTGCTAGAGACCGCCGAAATGCTTATACCATTTTTTGCGCGATCGTATTGAAATATTCGAATTTCGAATAAAATAATTTAAATTTCTTCGAAATGAACGCAATGTCAAAAGTGACATTTATACTTCTTGATCAGTTTAAAATATAATTTGCATTTTGGTGAAGTTGTTTTCATGCTATTTATTACTTTTTATATAGTTCTGTTCGATTCTGTTCTTTAAAAAATAGGTATCAATCTTCTTATTTTTTTTGTTTCTTTTGTGTAATGAATGAAGTAATATATTATTTCGGACCACTTAAATGTATGTAGGGCTAGGACGTAGTTTACTTACCGACGTCTGAACGGTAAGTAAATCACTTACCGACGT
The DNA here is from genome assembly GCA_910591695.1 of Galerucella pusilla. NCBI lineage: Eukaryota > Metazoa > Arthropoda > Insecta > Coleoptera > Chrysomelidae > Galerucella > Galerucella pusilla. Next base: position 341,850 of record CAJUYI010000057.1, read on the forward strand.
GTTAGACTTAGAAACCAGTAAACACAACCTACTAACCTGACAACCGATGCTGTAAATAAACAAAAAAGATCGATCGCGCAAAAAAAATATTAACTTAAAGAAAGAGGGTTTCCCGAAAATAACTTAAATAAACATCTACTCACTCCGCCCATTCCCAATATGAATCTGCATGCAAATAGTAGACTCCAGTGTATCGTAGCAGCAAATACACTCAATGTATTCGCAATGGTTGCAACCACGTGTACTAACACAATTACTTTAAGTGGTCCAAAATATTCGGCAATCAATCCAGCAGCGAGGTTTGTGAATATGTATCCGTAGAAATAAGCTCCTAAAAGTGAGCCTTGGATTCTTTCATCCCATTCATATCGAGGGCCGTACTGGAAAAGTTTTTCATAAATTTTTTTTATAGTCCAGGAGCCACCAGAAAGCTCCGTATAATTATCAAGCTTAATGAAAATTGGAAGTTAACACTTAGACAAATAAGATTTGCTTAGTCGGCGTGGATTTAATTACTGTGATTATTATTATTTGAAAAAAATATGGAAATTTAATAATATACAATTTATTTAAAATATTTTCGGCCGCCGACAAATCTTATTCGTCTTAGTGTTTCTTGATGTTTATTGAAAAATTCATTAAGCTTCAGAGCTTCCAAGGTTGGTGGCTCTTCGCCTATTAGTTTAATCACGTTTAATGCAGTAAACTTACGTCTGGTAATTGATGAGGTTGATTGTCACCAGTACTATCGTTACCGCTCCCTTCTATTTTTTTGCAGTATGGAGTGCCTTTTGTTTTTCCTTTGGTCATGGAAACTATGCTCACTGAAAGATTGACTCTGGTAGTGTAGCAAGTGAAGGTTGTGAAAAAAACCATACATGCTATCCAAAATCGTACAGGTACTCCTAAAAAAATTAATAACTTTTTCATGTATAGTCCACGGAATATAGTGAAAATGAACATTTCACTATGTTTCCCTCCTGGTGGCTGATTGTGCTTGACAAGAGGCAAAATTGATATAGAATAATATTCATTCATCCCAATCTCTGAAGTTTTTGTGGAAAATTGTTTTCCTACAACCACTATGCAAAACACGCTTTTCTACACAAATTTTTATACGCAAAGCAGGCTTTTTCTTAATTCTTTTAATAACCGTTGGAAAAGTAATGTGAAAAGTACACGCTATGGCACTTTTCCGCACCGAAATGTCAAACAAAGCTACCTATGACCTGTAAATTTTTTTCTTGTTGGTGTACAAATTTCAAAATTTAAACCTAAAGTAAGTACATTATTTATTTCATTATTTATTTTAACTTATCAATCATAAAAACATTAACCTATTAAGCATTATTTTAGGAATTATGAACCAAGATCAAAATAATTTATCTTTTGAGTTGTCCAATTTGGACATTGAAAATACTCCTTCAGATATTATCGAAAAGGCTCGAACTGCAACCGAAAATTTGTTACCTGAGGTTTCAACAAAAAGTTGTTCAAATTTTACTATTTACTATACATTCAACTGATTTTTCTATTTATTTTCCTATTGTAACTTATTTTATTTTTTTTTGTTTTAAATAAAAAACTCTGATTTAATACCTGTGTTTTTTCTGTTCAAAGTTTAAATAAAATAACGATAATAAATTAGTGTATTTCTTTCACTCATGAATGTGGTTGTAGAAAAAATAATGTGTACAACTTGTACGCAAATCACTTTTCCCACTCGCTAGTCAGTGAGACGGGTTTTGAAAAACTTGAGTTTTATTTCATTTTATAGGGCTTCAGAACAAGCAAAACTTTTTATCAAGAATAACATTAACATAGTGCGGAAAGTGATACTTTCCCGCACGCGACTGCAGTTAACCCGAACGACGCGAAGCGGAGTTCGGGCAAGCGGTCAAGGGCGGGAAAGACACTTTACGCACGAGTTGGGAACATTATTTTTTCTACGACCGTATATACAAATAAGTATATCAACCCATTTTTCAAAATTTATTTTATTTTAACATGCATATACAAAACTCTAACCAAAAACTATTATTATTATTATCAATTATTATTATAAATATTATTATTAGAAACACAATTTGTTGCATTCTGTGAATTACTTAAAATTGCCGGTCCAGTGGAGTTATTTGGTGTTAACTGGTGAGTGAATGACGTTGATGAGGATGGCATCGTTTGCAGGTCACATAAAGATGAAGGTGACGGCAACAATTTTAAGTCATTTGTAGATGAAAGAATTTCATTTGATATATTTTTCTTATATCAAGCCCGGGTGGTTTGATAGGTGTTTTATGACACTACTTTGAAGAATGTATAAGGTTACATCAAAATATTTTCATTATTTTATATTTTCAGAAAATTAAAAATGCAACAAAAAGCTAGAAAACATGTAGGTTTTATTTGATGGACTATTTATTCATCTGGTGTAAGAATAGTTATAACTTCCGAAGTAAAAAACTATCTAATAAGGTCAAAATTTGCATAATTTTACTTTACATTACACTTTCAAAGCTAAAATGCGTGCGGGAAAGTGGGTTAAAGCGCACGGTAGTAGAAAAAAATTATTTTTTTGACACTGACTTACAGGAGAATGATATTCTGATTTTTTACAAAATATCACACGCTAAAAAAACTTAACAGGTTTTGTCTATATCTAAACTAAACTACTCAACATTTTTGAAACATTTTACATGAAATGTCAAATAATCAATCTAAAAGTGGTTGCAAGTTCGGTTTCTTTTTAACATCTTGAGAAAATGTTTTTAATTTAGTTTAAAGAGATTTAAACACATTATTTACAATGTTATTAATAAACAAACTTAAATCCCAATGTTATTATTATGATGTTTTTATATAAAATCTAATTATTCTCTTAAATTCACAAATAATACTGTGTACGAAATTTAAAATCAATAACTTAGTTTGCAATAATTAATGACGTCATAAACAAATTAATTGATTCTCGCCCTGTACGACATTGCGCATCGCCCTCACTTATGCTGTTGGTTTTATTGGTAAATTTCACCATGGATTTCACTATAATATGATAAGTCATGGGTCGTTATTATTTTTCAGAAATATGCATATCCGCAACCGTGGGAGGGATTTAATTTTTTCAAAACCAAATTTATAGAAGCATCGAAAATACAATAATATTAGTATATAAACTGTCGGTAAAAGTTTTCCTAATTTCACTTCTTTCGAATATAACGTAAGGATTAGCTAATTACCTACTTACTTCTTCCTCTCAAAACAGTATTTCCCGCCATAAATTAGAACTTAAACTTATTCAGTCAGGCTTAGACAAGGAACATTATTTTTGATAATAAAGCACGGCAATTCATTTTAAATATCACACTAACTCAAGTGAAATTTTATTCTTTGTATTATTAGGTATGTACCTATTTCAACAGAATTATTCAAAAAACATACTCACCCATGTTAAATATTCTTTGTGTTTTCAATCAAACAATGTATGTTCATCTTTTTAACACCAGCATCAACTTTTCAACCGCTTTTTCAAAATAATTACAAATCCAATCAATCTTATGAAAAAAACTTATTATGTCAGAGAAAGGCTGTCAGTAAATGCCAGAAATTGATATTCACGTTTTGGGATATATTTGATTGGATAGTTTACTTAATTACAGTTTCCTGTAACAATTATCATATTTAAGTAAAGCGTATTATGAATAGATGTCAAGATAATAGTATCATACGTTATATCGTGAATATATCCTAATCCCGTTTAACTTGGAACTGTAACTCATTGTCTGTCGGGGCACAGAGCCCGTGAAGTAGATGTTTGTTCTTTTTGAGAAGTAATTTTCAAATTTGTAAGACGTTATAATAGTATGATACTATCATCTTGACATCTATTGATTGGATAGGTTTACAGAGATAATTAGATAGGTAGTGTTCAATTAAGGTACTTATTATTGGTAGTTATTTAACTATTAACAATCGAGATATTTAAAGGTCATTTTAAATTAGACAATTTTTTGTGCAATTAGTCCAATTTTTGGAACAATATTTGGAATAGATTTCTTGTTTGAAATATTGGCCAACTGTTTCAAAGTTATTTTAGACTTCCAATTTATTCAACAATATTTAGATCAAGATTCTGCGCAGTGATTAGATTTTATGATGAAATAAATATAACCTTCAAAAATTTCGTTAGTTATGGAACCTGAAAATATGACATTTTTATTAATTTGCACGGCTGCTCATGTCACTAAGCGAATATTAACTTTAAAACAGAGGAGGAGTGTTTTACATTGTACAAACAAGCATGTTTTGAGATTTCCTCAATTAACATTTCAATCAAACTTTAATACATAACCACAAATTATCAAGAATAATGACATTTTCATCGTGAAACAGAGACACAAACAATAAATCAAATTGTTAAGGAAATGGAACCTGTTCTATTTTTTTACAATTTGACAGGGTAGACAATTTTTTATACAATTTTCAATTTTAGCTCAACAAATTGAATTGTTCCAAAACTTGCACAAGAAATTGTATAATCTAAAATGACCTTTATGTTTGAATTTTCAAATCACTCACTCAAATATCAAACTTTCCGTCCACTGTAAGTTGTATTCTTTTCTCTCAATATATTTATTAATGTTTCATAGGTAAGTAGTGCCAAAAATTATTAATGTCATTGAAATGTCACAGAGGTCGTGGGTTCAAATGTCAATGTTTTCTTTTTTTTTTTAAATCTCTTTGGGATTTGGGATGCTGTGAGACTAATAAATGTTAAAGCTTTTCAGAATAATATGATGAAAAATTGAAAACGATAAGTATGTCAATAACTAGAAGTAAGATTTATGTCCATTTTGAATAGTATTGTATGTTTGGTTGTCTATAGGTAGGGGAGATTCGCTGATGATAGCACAATTTTTTTCACTTTCCAATGTCTAAATTCTATATTAGCTAGTATATAAATATAATTCGATAAGCAGGTCAAGGATACCTCAATCCAGATAACTTTTATTGTAAAATAAATTTAAATATGGAAATATTGTTTTTATTGAACTTTTCTCATTTCATGAAAAGTATGCCATAATTTGAAAAGATGGTATACACTGTTAAGATATGCGTTCGCAGGCTTAATTTCGTTTTTATGAATTGATGTAGCCATGTCCAGCCAGCTTTTTCCTTAGTACGGTTGAATAGTCACAACCAATTAAACTACTTTTCATATCCCTTTTGGTATGATGGCATCCTATGTCAACATATTAAACATCTTGCTAAATTATGAAACTGTAACGGCAATATTGTTAATTGCTTTATCCATATTCAGAAAGTCTAATATTCATACTATCCTATAGATCATAAACAGCAAAATATATAACCTCCCACTATCAAATCTGTTAAATTGAAAGGTTATAGAGAACTTTTGTACTTACAAATAATTTAATTAAACCCAAACGTTAGCTTGTAATCAACTTTCACACCGCTGTAACAGTAGACTTGTGGAGGTCTCTAGCACCTCCAGTGTGTTTGGATTCAATTAAATTCAAATAAAAGTTGCTAAAATTGGCAGGGTGCCTTCATTCTTGGGATGCCATCATAATATCGACATTTCCCCTACCATAATCATTTATCAATAGAAAATCGTTCATTGCATGAAAGGGGTCATTACCTAAGTTTATTTATACATTTTTTGAGCCGAATATTTCAGGAGAAAACTGGATATTAACAATTTCTAAATGCTTGCAAAGTTCATAACATAACGTCACAAACCTGAAGATGAAGATAGACACCTTCAGATTAGATGCGTTATGATACAAAAATGCCACTCGGATCTAGAGTTTGAAGAACTGTCTAAGTCTTTAATATATATGAGTATTTTTTTTTGCTTATATTTTATACGAGTTTGTCGTTTTAATATAATGAAATATATTGTGTTATATGTTTCAGTTTCTTAAGTTTACCCTTTGCACAATACCTACTCATCAATTACTCATCATCATCATGTATATAATATAAAATATCTCCTGTTTTATTTTTGAAATAAGCAGTAACATAAAACTTATGATGTCAATTTTAAAATATATTTACCAATTCCAATTCGTGAATATTCAAAATCATTCCCATTAAGTTATTACTTGATTTATAAGTCATCTATTTAGGAAATCTCGGGTCGTAATATTGAATCGTTTGATCAGCATCACAGGCCGCGTCAAGGCGGCTCTCTGCGTTGATCGAATAATGAGATTTGCGCTTTCACATTATGCCTTGTTATAGAAAATGTACCGCAAAATTACTGCTAGCCCGACACTATTTTGATTTCCGCTCCAAAACCAAATTGATAGATGCTTCTTTTAATAAACAAGGTACATTAGATGACTTGCTGAATTCTTTTCTTTCTTTTGGGGTAATTGAAAGAAATTGGGTATCGCCTATTCCAAATACCTGTTTGTTTTTCGACTGTCTTGCTTCTTGATTGATGAGGTAGACACAGATATAATGATCTTTTAGTCTCCACAGAAATTTTTATAAAGTACCTACAGTGAATCGATCTCTAAGTAAAAAAAATTAAAATTTCATTTATTCATTGTTTTCCTTAAATTATTATTCATCTTTACGACTCTTTTAAACTACAGAACAATTAAAAAAAAAGGAAAAGAAAAAAATAATAACTGTGATTCAATCAATAATTATTGTATGAACTAACAATGCGTTTTTTAAATTACGATTCCATTTTGTGGTATTTCGACTGAAGGTCCTGAAAAATAATTTGTGGAGGAGTGTTGAAAAACCACTATTTATGTCTATTTTATGTGAACTTTTTATTTTTGGTGCTGATTCAAAAAAATTATGCAAAAAATGTCCATCCATCAATAACAAAGAGATTGTGACTGCTGCCACCTGTCAATCAGTAGTCAAGTAGTAGTAGTCAGGTATTCCCAAATTACCAATCCACTCCAGCATTTTATCTCGTAGTGATTCAAAGAGTTTTCACTCATGTTTGAGTTATTGTTGTAATTTTATAGAGAAAAGAATACGAACCTACTCAATTATTTTTTTTTATTATTTTAAACTGTATTAAAAAAAATGTCCCCATATTTTATTTAATATTATTAACAATCTTTTTTATCCAAGATTGGAATTTGTTGTGAATGGATCTTTTACAATTATTTGAATTTTCAAATATTATGGATTTTATAGTAGTTGAATTTTTTTATGAGCGTAAGAAAGGCACAGCATTTTGAAAAAAAGATTATTATTCTTCATAGAGGTAGCTGGAACGCTTACTGAAAGCTGAAATAAAAAAACATTGAGATTGTTATTTCCCAAATTAAATACCAAAAATAATAATAAATATACCACAAGGAACATACAGAAGATAATAATATTCATTTCTTCTTGAAATAATCACCTAGTAGCCGAATTTTCGAGTTACATTGATATCATTCGATATTTAATTTTGTTGATATTTTTGTTGAATGAAACTATTTTCCTGAAACGTGCACTTTACCCGATCCCATTTACAGTAGTTATAACTATTAGAATGTCATTTCAAAAAAATTTCTATGCACGACCGGGCGAAAAAGTCCTGATTATACAGGGTGAATCACGACTAACGGGACGGAGGTTTATGGCGAAAC
>CAJUYI010000057.1:374477-418142 GCA_910591695.1 Galerucella pusilla
CTGTGAGCCTACACACTCACCCTCCCCACTCTACAGATACAGATACCCTTCCCCTTCTAGAATAACTAATGTGATTAAGCTATTTAAGAAGGGGAAGGGAATATAATATTTGGATTTTCTCAAGAAGGCGAAGGGTGAATATATTTTCATTAAAAATATCCAATATTTTGTAATCCACATTAAGTTATTCAGGAAGGGGAAGGGAATATGATAATTAGAAGAAAAACTTGCCATAAATAGAAAAGAAAAACAATGTAAAAGTTCGATGTGCGTGATTGATGAAACATTATTTTAAATGGTTCTAACCTACGATATCAAGAGGTCAAAAAAAAAATTACAAGTCCACAAATTCAAAACACGTTCTAAGGAATATCTTTGGCAATAATGGAAAAAAAATATGAAACTTGGTATACATACATGAAAAAGGGTGTAGTATTTTATGACACACTCAAAATCACCCCAACTCCAATATTTCGCAAACTCACCCCCACCCTCTACCCCTAGTAGGTCTCCGGCAGATAAAAATGACATTTTCGGACTCAGCTTGATGAAATGTGATCGATTGATACCAAAATTGTTCACTTTCTGGCGTTTCCTTAAAGTGAAGACTAGCCAATAGGGTAGATAGAATTAGTTTTCAGTTGAAAAAAAATATACCTAATTATAACATTATTCAGAAAACTTGGAAAATGGATAAATGTTTTCTCGTTTTTGCTCAATGTGTATGAAACGCTCTGACTCCATATTTTCTTCATCTCTAACCAAGTCCTCTGTTACTCTTGAAGTACTTCAGGAGACTTCTGGTTCCGTTATGTTGTGTAAAATTTTATTTGCAGCTTCTTATTTATTGTTGACGCTCTCCGCTACATAACTTTCCGCAATAGTTGCAGATATCAACTCCAGTATTCGCTAATAAAGTGGCAGACGTTCTTCTAAGTGAGTGTCCAGTATACTCTAAAGTTCTCAAAGTTCAGGAATTAAGCAATTTTACTTGGAATTGGAGAAATAAAGTTTTTCCCTACAGGCTGGCTTGACCTCTTTTGATATTACATGAAGAAGCAAGGATTAAAATTAGTCATGCGGTATTTCATAACAACTCCTTCATCACATCGGGGCTTCAAACAGGAATTAACTTACATCCGTTTAGAGGTCTTATCTGTAACTTCTTCTTTTTAAAAATTTCATCAATATTTACTTACTTGCCGCAGTAGGTACTAGCTAGACTTTCAGCTGATGACTTGCCCAGTTGTGTTTTAGATTGCCGATAGCTGATCTTTTATTGAACGAACAAGTGCCCGATAGTCATATCGATTGGAGATTTTGCTTTTAATTCTCATTGTTAATTACAAGGACTAACGAATTAACAAAAATAGTATTAAATTACGTTAAAATATGCTATATATAATAATCGGACAATTTGTTATATATTTTAATTATCAGAGATTAATAATAATATTATCCTTTTTTGGTATACGCCATTTTGAAATTAAATAAATAAAACACTAGCAAAATTCAAAGCACTGTTCACAATATAAAGGAATTTTTCCATTGCCCGCATATAAAACTCTTTACTCTGCAACTAACAAGCCTATTGGTCGGTTGGCACGCGCTAGTAGGGCGGTACTTAACACAAAGGCCCTTACAATCAACCGGGGGTAGCCCACATATAAAAGACCAACAGGTAGTTGATTTCTTCGTATAAATCGCTCAGCGCTCGGTGGTGAAGTATTGTTAAATTTCGACCAAAAAATATACACGCGAAATGGCAGGTTACAGTGAATCGTATTACACAACGTACCTTTTATCACCACAAGATGTTCCGAGTAATTGGGGATGTATTTCTCCCGAATCTTACGAGAATTTTTCCGAAGAAAGTTATAAATCTTCTTCATCTCCGGAACCATTAAGAAACAAAAATCGAGTGACACCTATTGTTTTAAGAAAAAGGAGATTGGCTGCTAATGCGAGAGAAAGGAGAAGAATGCAGAATCTTAATCAGGCTTTTGATAGACTACGAACGTTTCTACCTCAATTAGGACAAGACAGGCAACTATCTAAGTACGAAACCTTGCAAATGGCTCAAACTTACATAACGGCTCTATATGACCTTTTGGATCAACGGGAAGTTAACCAATCAAGTTAAGTTTTGTTTATATTATTGTTTATTTAGAGAATTTGTCGGCTGTAAATGGAATTTTGATTTAAATTATTATTTGTTTATCAAATATTGGAATAATATTATTTCACTCAAAAAATTTGTGTTTGGCGATCTTTTTGAGAGTTTAGTTATACCAAAGTTCATGAAGGTCTATTGTTATCTAGATTTATAGATTTTTTTCACAACAAGAAGTGTGAATGAGATGAAATGTACTAGTAGGTAGTTGTAAATAGTATTGACTGATGTTATTTATTATTTTAGATATGTTAGATTAATTAAGGTAATGAATTTTAAAAGTATTCGAGATGTGCCAAATGTTTTGCCCCTGTGTATGATAAATTTGTTATTCAGTGTATATAATGTGCCAAATTTTTGTAACTTATTTTATTTTTTTTGTTTTAAATAAAAAACTCTGATTTAATACCTGTGTTTTTTTGGTAAAAGTGATAAACTGATTTATGTTAAGTTTCTGTCCAGGAATTTGATATTTATCGATATTTACTTGAAAATGGTTAAAAACAAAGATACTGCTTTTAAAAATATGTGTGATAGGTAGGTAGTTCATTAGATTCCGAATAGAAAATCTCAAAATTTATTGATAAAGTGAAGATACAAAAAAACGGTATTTTTGTGAAGAAACTTTTGATAAACAATTTTCGAATCCTCAAACTTATTAGTATCCATTATTTATAATTTTGATTACACTTAAAATTGGTCATATTGGGTATGGTTATGCCTCGTCAAAAGTGGACAGGTCATATTACATAATTCTCTCAGGATATTAATTGTTCATTGAGAATTTACAAATATTATGGTGTATTCTGAACACTTCAAAGAATTTATTAGTTGTCAAATTTTTTCTGTTGTGTCAGTTGGGGATAAAAATTAATTTCTACTTATTTTTTCTTGACAACGGTAGCTGGAACGCTACCGAAACGTTGAAATAAAGAATTTAAAAATATTGTGGTTTAATTTCCCAAGAAATTAAAAAAAGAATGAATAATATACCACAAGGAACATACAGAAGAAATTTATTACCAGTTGAAACTATTCCTAAATTTGTTTTTTCATTAATTAACAAAATGTTTGTGAGCTTCATTCTTATTTTGTAAACAAAAAAAAAGTGTCTAAATTGTTGTGAACATTTTTCGCTTCATGGGGCCCTTCCTATTACATACTCAACAAAATCACATGAAGAAATGAGAAATATCAATAGGTATACTTTATCAAAATATTTTCTAGTATCGATTGCAATATTTATACTAAAAAAAAATTTGTATGATTAATTTCATAGGTACCTAATAATAGTATATGAAACAAGAAACAATATTTGACTACCTTTTAATTTCAATTATTTACTAAATGCAAAAAGATGTATTTTTTGATGGATTCGACAGAGTTATGAAGAATTTATGAATATAAGATATTTCAGGAAATTATAGTGGGTGTATAAATTTGTAAGCTATACAGTGTGTCGCATTTAAGATGAAGACACTCCCATATTTTCGCTGTTTGAAATATTACAGATTTAAATTTTTGCAGAGTCATACATGTTGATAGGCCACATATTTTAAGTTAATCAACTGAAATCTGAATTCAGAATATCATTTCAACCCCACATACCGAAATTCATCACAAAATTCGCATTTTTTATTCAATTTTTTTGCCCAACCACATTTATCATTACAAAATATATTGTTTAATTTGATCAATATTCCTTTGAAAGTGCTGTTTACTTTACTAAGATATTTGAATACATGACACCGTGTTAAGATTTTAATTTACACTGCACAATAATTATCAAAATAAATAATAATTTTTTGTATAACTTGAACCAAAAAATAAAAAGATTAAAAATGCGAATTTTGTGATAACATTTGGTATGTGGGGTTGACATAATGTTCTAAACAACTTTTTTTGATAATATTTTTCGATATCTCTAACGCGAAGCCAAAATATCGAGAAGCGGTCCTGTTTGTGAAATCGTAGTAGGTTGAGTTTAAAGTTCAAATTTCAGTTGACTATTTCAAGAAATGTGGCCCACCAACCTGTATGACTCTAGAAAAATCCGAATCTGTAATTCTTCAAACAGCGAAAATTTGGAGTGTCTTCATCTTAAGTGCGACACTCTGTATAAACCCCGTTGGTAATTGTCAATAATTTATTACAAGTCTAAGTAATTTTTTTGTGATCCTGAATTTAGGACACTGCAGATATTGGGAGCCTCCTCTACTTTTAATAATAAATTGGTTAGCTTACGACACTGTAGCTTTTTCGGAATTATGGAATAAAATGTCATGACATAAAAAATCACGTGAAAACGAAACTTTAAAACAAGCAATCAAATTTGAGTAAATTTCTATTGATTTATGAAATAATTTTTATTTTAAAAATTTTCACATTCGGCTTTATTTAATAATTCATTCTTTTTGGGAAATTATCACAACGTTTTTTTGGTCTAATCTCAACGTTTATGAAGCACCCTTTCAAGAATAATTAAATTTCTTAAAGATTTTCCTACAAAGGTGTCAAAGATAATAGTTGAATACTATTATAACGACTTACATCATATATCTTATTCTTACTAAAAATTCTCCTTGATAACGGTAACTAGAACGCTACCGAAACGTTGAAATAAAATTAAGAAGAAAAATTAAAAAAAAAACATAAGAAAAATAAATATACCTACCACAAGGAACATACAATAAATTATCATAAACAACAAGATAAATTAAAAATTTATTATCTACAAATAACTTAAATAAACATATAAATAACTCACATCTATTTAAATAAATATATAATATACCTAACTGTATATAACTTATATATAATAATCACTAGTAATCACATTTTTGTCTTTCTTTGTCCAAAAGATCATAAAGAGCGGTGATGTATGTTTGAGCCATTTGAAGAGTTTCATATTTAGATAACTGCCTATCCTGTCCTAACTGAGGGAGAAACATCCTCAATTTATCGAACGCTTCATTCAAATTTTGCATCCTCCTTCTTTCTCTAGCATTCGCCGCCAATCTACGTTTCTTTAAAATTATTGGAGCCACTGAACCTTTTCTTCTTCTTAACTCAGGATTTGATAAAATTTTATTATCCTCAGGATAATTATCACAACTCGAAACGGAACTCCAATCACCTGGTGAACTATCAGAAGCAGGAACAAAGTACGAATATTCAAAACCATCCACGTAAAAATCCATTTTTTCACAGAGAATTAAATTTTTGGTTTTCTATCGAGGACAAAATTATTTCAATAATGAACCACTACCTGTTGTTTCTTTTATATAGTGCTCGAGACTCCGAAAGGGCCCCTACCCTTAGTAGAAGGTCTCATTATTTAAAATTATATTTCCCAGGTATCAGCCAAAATTATTTTTTGGGGTATCTATAGGTAGATTGTTACATTAGGGAAGTGAAACAAATTTAGATAAATTTATAATGAGCTTTACGGTATTTAGCGGTGAGAACTTAAGTATGTGAGGAAATTTTTTCACGCACGCATACCATTAATTTTTGTACGTTGTACAGGGAGAACCGAAAATAGCTATTTGTATAACAAGGGAGAGAAATGCTACTTTTCCTCCCAACATGAAGAATCATTCAAGTGAGGATGATACATTTTACACCCATGACATACATATGATTTTTCCGCCTCTCTCAAATAACAACTCATTTTTAAATGATTTATATAGGAAGTAAGTAAGTAGCATTTTGCTCCCTTGTTATGCAAATAGCTATTTCCTACGACTACATAGGAAAGTAATGTATATGTTACCGTGAAAGACCGAAATCTGGTGAATGTCGAGATACACCGGTGAATGTCAACATGTCAACGTGTTAAAAAGATTTTTTTTTTTTGAAATAGAATCAAAAAAATCCATAGGTCTTTATTTATTAAAATAATATGAGGAAAGGACTTTGTTGAACTCAAAACAAACAGTAGAACATAAAAATATAAAATGAAATATAAAAAATAAGAACAATATCTTATAAATAAGATATTGCAACAACTTAAACTACCGTCGTACTTCGAATTGCACAAAAGTTCCTTACTTTTACAGCTTCATTTAGTGGTGGAACACTTCCTTTTGCAGTTACAACGTATTCAGCCTCGCCCTCCACTTTTTGAATTAGCAGAAGCTGCTTCTCTTAGCGACATTTATTCTGTTGAAACTTCGTCCATGGAAAGTAACTTTTCTTTACAAATTACGAACTGCTTACGGGTGAAAAGCTGCTGCAAGGTACCATTTTTGTTAGCTAATCTATAAGAGTCTGAATCTTCTATTCCAACAACAACCGCTAACAGATTTCGAGGGTCTGTACGACCACGGTCGACATCAGGGACTTGAATTCTTACGGTATCACCAATTTGGGCGAGAGGAAACTTTTTTTTTGAGGTTCGCAACATTTTTGTTGCTTGAAGTAGAAGATTCTCTTTTGCAGCTACTCTTTTTAAAGAAATTAGCTCGTGTTGTTCAGTCAGTGCTTGAGATGAAGATGTGTTAGTTACCGGATCAGTCAGTGCTTGATATGAAGATGTGTTAGGTGGCGGATCAGTCAGTGCTAGAGATGAAGACGTGTCAGGTTGGGGGTCAGTCAGTGCTTGAGATGAAGACGTGCCAGGTTGTGGATCAGCTCCAATGGTATTTTCATTATCCATGTCTGTTTCAACAGAAGCTTCTAGCTGTTCTTCGGTCTCAATGTTTAAAATTTGCCCGCGAGGGTGTGATGACCTTGTTATACCCTTGGTATAACCCTTGTTATACCCCCTCATAAGGACTCTGTTTTCCTTCGTGATAAGTTGTGTTTTTAGCAAATTGGACAAACGGCAAACCTCCTGACCACTTATTTGAATCATTGTCTTGCATCCAAGCAGTTAAACATATTTTGTATGTCCTGATTGACTCTTTCAACTGAGCCTTGTGTTTGACTGAGACGAGGCTTTCCGTGCACTATTTTAACATCTTTCCACATAGCGCATAGTTCAGATATGGCTCGATTACTGAACTCTCTGCCATTATCCGAATGCAATATAGCGGGAGCGCCAAATTTTTAAGAAAATTTGAAGAAGGTGATATGCTACTTCTTCCGATCTCTTGCTTTTTAAAGGTCGTAACTGGACAAATTTGGTTAAATGATCTTGATATACCATTATAAACTTGTAATCGCCATCCCTGTGTGATTGCAAGTCTATCAAGTCGACTTGACATCTAGAGTTCAATTCGGAACTGAGCATTGGTTTCACAACAATACCGTTTTTATGCGCATTATGTTTCATTTGACATCGTTTACACAAATTTAAATACAACATTACAACTTCATAAGTAATATTTTTGTATCTAACTTGCAATTCTTTAAGCATTCGTGTTCTTCCTCCATGGCCTGTTCTTATGTGAGTTTCAGAGAGTATTGTAAATAACTCATTATTAGTGACATAATTCTGGATATTTGTTCCTCCTGGTTTCAATGGCACAATTAACTTTTCTTCATCACTAACTTTCAAAATGTCAAAACGTTTTAAACTTCTGTAGTTCAAAGGTGTACTACACTTACTACACTACACTCACTTTTAGAAAATTAAATTAGGTTAGGGAGTGCTGTCAAACGTTGCGTTAGACTGACGAAGACAAAGCTAACTGAAACAAGGGGTTGGAACCGTCTAAGAACTTGGCGCGACCTGCAGTGTCCGAGGTTCACCGGACCTCATTATTTGTATTTGTCGACATATACCGGTGAAAGTCCTGATGTATAATAGAATTTAGAAATGTTCGGACTTTCACCAAGGCATTTAACATTTGTAGACATTCACTACTTTCGGTCTTTCACGGTAACATATATAACACTGTGCCACGGGAAGTGGCTTGAGGAGTGCATGCGGATAATCTGTCAAATGGATAACTTCTAATTAGATTTATTTATGTATTTATTGTTTCGACCCTTACTTTGTGGAATCTACTCATGAAATGGAATTGATTAGAAATTTCTAGTTTTCTTTAATAGTAATTTGAAGCCATAACCGCTTCTAGAAAAGAGAGGAGTAATACTTTCCCATGCACACGAGTCGGTGGTAAATATTCTCAATATGGTTGCTATTGTTTTGTAAACAATAGGTTTGTTCGTAAAACAGTCAGAAACTATCAGAAACCGTCAGAGGCATGCGCATAAAAAAAGCGTTCGTAGAAACAATTTGGCAGTTGGTGATTTAAAAATCCTTTGTTCGAAGAAAGAAATTTGCGGTTTCGGATGAGTTGCCAACTATCAGAAAAATTTGCTGACCGGTATCAAATTTTTAGTTTGAGCATGCGTATAGTGATGCTGTAGAAAGTACCTATATTTTTTATCCGTTCGTACAGAAAAAATTGCCAATCGATTTACAACGAATCACAAACGGAATGTCAGAGTTTTAGAAATTTCCAATCGATTGGAAATTGTTTCTACGCCGCGAACAATCCTATTGGTACAACCTATTTTTGAACTCCTTACGAACGTTGGCAAATGTTGCTTTAGTAATATCATGACATGCTTGACCAATTCTCTGTCGTAAATCGTAGATTTTTATAATCAATCAACCTAAAGGGACCCCACACAAAAAAATCAGGTGTCCTAGGTGGCCACTCAATGGGCCCTTCTAATCCATCTATTTGGATCCCAACTAGCAAAATGGAATTCTAAGAGGACTAATAGTCGAATAGCGTTGTTTTAAGGACTTTTTATTTCTATTAAGCCTTTTGTTGCGATAATTTTGTTCTTTAAAGAAAATTGTTGTATTAAATGATTCTATAGTGACTTTTACAATGTATGCTATAACGCATTATACGATCATTTCTTTTAAAATGATATAATACCTTATAAGCCAGTCTATACAATATAAAAAATATCATTTCATAATACCTATTGTATAAGAGTTCTATAATATACTATAAAACTAACAGCTACAACATTATAAAATAGTTACTTAAGCTTGTCTTATTGAAGCTGTATAATGTTGTATAATAAATATTGTATAGCATTCAATTGCGTTGCATTATGAAACACTTTTTAGTTGTATAGTGCCCAAATATTCTTCGTTATAAAACAGTTATCGTATACCGTTCCATTTGACAATAAAATATTGTTTAAGGCATTTCTTTGGGATAAAATTGTTGCTTTATAAATCGCTATGTTTAAATAAGCAATTCTTGTACCGCTCTTGCTGCCATTATGAGCAATTGAGTTGGAAACATGAAACTATATTGAAAAATGTGACTTTATCATTATTTAGAGAATTGTATTGTGAACGAATATCCATATGAAGTAGTAAACTATTGAAGTCATAAAAAAAGTATTTTAGGATATTCTATTTTATTATTTTTTTTGTATCTACTTGAAACTTAACCAGAATTGAAGCGCTTCATTTTTTTGCCAAATATATACCTATAATCTATTAGTAAAATTTGCGGCGCATCAAAATTTGTGCTATTAAACCATCCAAATGGAATTATAATTTTTACTATCGATGTCCGCCCAAGCGGCCCAAGTCGTTTTGATAAATCTCCATTTCTACAAATGAAATGTATGATGCACGTTCAAGTTGAAATATAATTTGGTTCTGATATTCTTCACTAAAAAATGAAATGCTCTTATAAACTGCTAGATGACAAAATGCTTCCATTGTGCTATTTGTGCTCGAAATAACAGCATTATAAAAATAACATTGGCCACTTTTTGCAATGTCCTCGACGGGCGAGAACGGAGTTTAAGGTACACATATTGATACCTACGGATATTCCCATTACAATGAACTTTAAATCAACGAAAAATATTAATTTTTGACCGAGTTCTGGAAGAATTTGTCCGCAGGTTCACAAGTTAATTTTATAGACGGTAGCATTTATAGAGGTAGTGCAGTCGCGTAAGCGAGGGGACGTTTGGATGCGATTATCTCGAAAACTATTGCTTTCTGGGAAAAAATGATAGGGACCATTTTTGTAGATAATTCAACGACCTTCACTTTTTACTGGAACAAAAATTTTCCAAATTGCATATTTCGGGAGATATTGACGGGAAACCGTTTTTTGGGGGGCTTAGGGGCCATTTTGGATCCTTAGCCAAAGCAATCTTGGAGAACTTTTTCTCCCTTTGAAGTACCTGTCAAGACCAACAAATCAACCAAAAAAAAATTATTGGACAAATACATTGATAGGTTTGCCCCTTCAGTTACTGGACTATTAGTAGTTTCCAGATTGCAGTATCGTGTAGGTACCTATGTACGTAGACAACACTTATTACATTAATGTCAGATATGTTTTAGATTTCCCTATTTCTCATCAAATTATTATGGAAAATACTGTTGGATGCTTTAACATAATATTAGAAAATCAACTAATAGTACATTGTTTACCGGGTAGGAAAAAAAAGTATTTTAGAATATTCTATGTTATAATTTTTTTTGTATCTACTTGAAACTTAACCAGAATTGAAGCGCTTCATTTTCTTGCCAAATATATACCTATAATCTATTAGTAAAATTTGCGGCGCATCAAAATTTGTGCTATTAAACCATCCAAATGGAATTATAATTTTTACTATCGATGTCCGCCCAAGCGGCCCAAGTCGTTTTGATAAATCTCCATTTCTACAAATGAAATGAATGATGCACGTTCAAGTTGAAATATAATTTGGTTCTGATATTCTTCACTAAAAAATGAAATGCTCTTATAAACTGCTAGATGACAAAATGCTTCCATTGTGCTATTTGTGCTCGGAATAACAGCATTATAAAATAATATATTGCATTATACAACCATTTTGTAAGACCTTCATAGTGCCACTTCAATCCCATTTTATAGATGTGACTACATGACACACTATTAAATCATTTTATAGTAGCTGTATAAATGATTATAAAACAGTCATATAAGAGTTGTATAAACTTTTAATAGAAATGTTATACAACCAAACAGTTGTATAAAAGTGGGCCCTTTTCAGTTGTATAAGGATCATATAATTGTTTTGTAGACCGTTATAAGAATTTAAGTATCCTATAAGACATATCTTGTAGCTGTTTAAACAAACCTTACAGAATTTAAATTGCTACTTGGGATAATTATTGTTCAACCAGTCCCTAACTATGGCGTAATGGGTAGTGTTGCTGAGAGTGCAACAAATTTTTATGTAGAGCTGTATTGCCATCGCCGCCCTGTTGGTTCCCAAATTCATGAACAATTAAGGCCTCAATAGTGTCCTCCAGTATATCCAGGTACATTTCACCGTTTAAATTTCCCGGTATAAACAAGGGACCGATAACAGAATATCAAACTATAGTGTTGAATATTTCTTCAGTTTACCGTTTATAATTTAAGCTATACCGAACTTAAAATATATACAATACCAGACCATTATCAGTACCACTAGTAAAACAATTAATTTATTACACATTTAATATTAACACAAATCTTTTCTACACATACTCATTAAATTTGACATTATCTGTCTGAATAAACTGATAACATAATCTTAAAGTCACCCTTCTAGGTGTTAAAAACGATGTAAATATATAGTTGCAGGTACCAATTAACAAAAAAAGGTGTTAATGCATAACCTTTAGGAACTACGTGTAACGGGTACCTAACTGACAAGAACTTTCTATAAGGGTTGACATCTAAATAGAGTTTTACATGCTTATCAAAATTCAGGTATCACTTTTAGAAGCGTGAATCAATTATTAAAATGTCAGGATGTTTATGTGTTTAATTATAATTTTCAAAGGATTAAAAAATACCGTTAAACCTAAATTAACATTTTCGGATTTCAACTGTAATTTTCTGCTTCGATTTAAATTATTTTATATTTAATATAATTATAAATGATGATGTTAAAATAATAAGTAAGTTGAGAAAAAATAAAAAGTAAGTCAAGAAAAAATGAAAAATAAAAAGTTAATTGAAAAAATCAAAACATCCCTACGAAAAATCTTTGGAATCTGTCGAGACTACCAAGGGACTTTCTGCTCGAAATACACACAGGATTTTTTTACGATCACACTAAAATAAAATTAATTGCCATTGTTTGTACTTATAGTCCAGTAACTGAAGACCTGAAAATAGGCAAACCTATCAATATATTTGTCCAATAATTTTTTTTGGCTTGATTTGTAGGTCTTGACAGGTACTTCAAAGGCAGAAAAAGTTCTCTAAGATTGCCCCTTGGCTAAGGGCCCAAAATGGCCCCTAACGCCCCCCAAAAAACGGTTTCCCGCCATTATCTCCCGAAATATGCAATTTGGAAAATTTTTGTTCGGGTAAAAAGTGAAGGTCGTTAAATTATCTACAAAAACGGTTCCCATCATTTTTTTCCAGAATGCAATAGTTTTCGAGATAATCACATCCAAACGTCCCCTCGCTTACGCGGCTGCACTACCTCTATAAATGCTACCGTCTATAAAATTAACTTGTAAACCGGCGGACAAATTCTTCCAGAACTCGGTCAAAAATTAATATTTTTCGATGATTTAAAGTTCATTGTAATGGAAATATCCGCAGGTATCAATATGTGTACCTTAAACCCCGTTCTGGCCTGTCGAGGATATTGCAAAAAGTGGCCAATGTTATTTTTCCCCAATATTTTGGCCTCTTCCATTAAATCATTGACATTTTATTTATTTTAAATGGTTTATTATCCCTTGTTTTTTCAAATGGGGTCTGGGGAGGTCCTGAATGTTCCTAGAAATTTTTTTTCAGTATCTTTGTGGCGTTTCAATAAAAAGTTCATTTATTTATTTGCATTTTTCAGTCGTTTTCGGAGTTCTCACAAATCTTTCAAATTTTCCCGGTCCCTGGAAAATAAGTGCATTGTATTCCGAATAAAAATATTGGTTTAGAGAGTAGACATAGTAAGCTTTCAAATGGTGTGCATTTAATAACAAAATAATTGAACATTAGTTCTTTATTTTCGCTTGTTTACAAGATTTGTGAGAACTCCGAAAACGACTGAAAAATGCAAAAAAATAAATAAACTTTTTATTGAAATGCCACAAAGATACTGAAAAAAATTTCCAGGAACATTCAGGACCTCCCCAGACCCCATTTGAAAAAACAAGGGCTAATAAACCATTTAAAATAAATGAAATGTCAATGATTTAATGGAAGAGACCAAAATATTGGGGAAAAATAACATTGGCCACTTTTTGCAATGTCCTCGACGGGCGAGAACGGGGTTTAAGGTACACATATTGATACCTACGGATATTCCCATTACAATGAACTTTAAATCATCGAAAAATATTAATTTTTGACCGAGTTCTGGAAGAATTTGTCCGCAGGTTAACAAGTTAATTTTATAGACGGTAGCATTTATAGAGGTAGTGCAGTCGCGTATGCGAGGGGACGTTTGGATGCGATTATCTCGAAAACTATTGCATTCTGGAAAAAAATGATGGGAACCATTTTTGTAGATAATTCAACGACCTTCACTTTTTACTGGAACAAAAATTTTCCAAATTGCATATTTCGGGAGATATTGACGGGAAACCGTTTTATGGGGGGCTTAGGGGCCATTTTGGATCCTTAGCCAAGACGCAATCTTGGAGAACTTTTTCTCCCTTTGAAGTACCTGTCAAGACCAACAAAAAATCAACCAAAAAAAAATTATTGGACAAATACATTGATAGGTTTGCCCCTTCAGTTACTGGACTATTAGTAGTTTCCAGATTGCAGTATCGTGTACCTATGTACGTAGACAACACTTATTACATTAATGTCAGATATGTTTTAGATTTCCCTATTTCTCATCAAATTATTATGGAAAATACTGTTGGATGCTTTAACATAATATTAGAAAATCAACGAATAGTACATTGTTTACCGGGTAGGAAAAGCTTAACATTCCTGGACGACTGTGAAGATTGCTAAGTCGAGCCGCAAGCCGAGACCTATCAACACAGAGTCCAGGAATGTGGCTTTTCCTACGAGGTAAACATACTATTTTTCCGCAAATCGTTTAAAATTCGACAGATATTGATTGATTTAAAAAAAAAACGCGATAATTTTATTCCCAAATAAATGGTGCTTTGAAATTCCTAATAAAATTACTTGGGTTACTATGGAAACGTATTGAGGTTGAATTGTCAAACTTGACGCTTATAAATTTAATTGCTGGTGTTCTCGAAAGTAAAATGATAAGTGATGATGAAATTTCCATTCCTGGGACTCCTCCAGAGCTGGTTGAGGCAGTGAATACTGCTTCATTAGAATTATTGCCAAATAAATCAAGAGAAAAGTACGAAAATGCATACAGACGTTTTATGGATTATCGCATGAGTAAAAATACGAGTTCTTTCTCAGAAAATGTTGTAATGGCATACTTCCTAGACCTTTGTTTAAAGATGAAATCTTCAACATTATGGGCCAATTATTCAATGCTGAAGTCAACCCTTGCACTTAATTACAATGTAGATATATCTACATACTCAAAACTTCGTTCTTTATTGAAACGGCAAGCTCAAGGTTATAGGGCAAAGAAATCTAAGATTTTAACAAAGGAAGAAATTGAAAAATTTATCCAGGAAGCTCCAGATAAAGAAAATTTAATGATTAAGGTAATTTACAAGGTTTTAATTTCTATTTAGATTATAGCTTTATTTATTTTTTAGGTGGCTGTAATATTTGGTATTTCTGGGGCCTGTAGAATGGATGAGTTAGTCCGAATGACTGTACACGATATAGAAGACTTAGAATCTAAGCTTTTAATCAGCATACCTGATTCGAAAACCAACAAACCAAGATCATTTGTAATTAATCAGATCTACTTGAATGTTTATCGAAAGTATGTTTCGTTAAGACCAGAAAATATGAACAGTGACCGATTTTTCTTTAAATATAAAAGCGGAAAGGGTTGTAGACAAGTGGTAGGAATTCATCAATTTAGAAAAATGCCCAAAATAGTTGCTACTTATTTGAACTTGGTAAATCCGACAGAATATACTGGTCACTTCTTTCGTCGCTCTTCTGCAACAATATTGGTTGACTCTGGTGCCGACATAACTAGTTTAAAGAGGCATGGCGGATGGAAGTCATCAAACGTTGCTGAAGGATATATCGAAGAATCGCTTAACAATAAGGTTGAGGTGGCAAATAAAATTTTCACAGTACAAAATATTCAACAAAATGACCCTACCAACCTGCATGTTGTCCAAAATGTTTCTCATAGTTCTAAGAGTGTTCCTCCAATGTTCAATAATTGTACTAACTGTCAAATTACTGTAAATAAAACAAATTGATCTTAAAAATGTATTCAGCAATGACTTATGTTTCCAAAATATAAATTAATTCCTTATAAGCAATGTGTTTTCAATCATTTATGTAGAACACTAACAACTGTACGGAAATATCATTTCCTTACAGTAAGGAAATGACATTTCCTTACAGTAAGGAAGTCCTGACTTTTTCTTCAAGAAATTTTGACAGGAATGTTAAAATTTCCTAGCGATTTGCGGAAAAATATTTTTATGATATGAGTGTTAAGAGTGAGGTTTTATTTTGTGAGTGAAAACGTTTGTGAAATGAGCGGAGCGAATTGAACAATTTCACGAACAAAATAAAATCACTTTTGACACAAATACCATACAATGTTTTTTGCACAACTTCCCTATTTTGATAATGAAACGAGCGAATTTGCAATGACAATAAATTCAAAATGACTTTTAGTATTCAAATAATCAAAAGATTGTTGTGAATGGCAGACGTTTACATCGGGACCGCCGAGTTGTACCACGGGACACCAGGTAGATGTAATCCTACCGTCTAGTTGTACCACCATATTTCTAGAGAGGATTAACGGTTTAAAATAACAATCTAAACAGTTTTATTACATTTATTTATACAATTATTTATACAATTCGATAATATAATACAAAGAAGATATATTTTTAAAATTTGTTTTGAAATATACAGACAAATTAACATTAATTTTACAATTTAAGATCTCTTGTACTACTGCGGCAAATAATAATAGCTTAAAGATCTTACAAAATCAAATTTGGTGATCTTATTTTCTTTTAATTCTTTTATTTTAGAAGTTATATACTCATGTTTCTTTCTAGTAACAGATTTAAATTTTTTTATAATTGTTGATTCATTGGCAGTCTTAATTTTTGCAAATGTTTCATTTTGTATATTTATTATCATGTCCACAAAAATAAATATATATTTGGATGAGGAGAATAAAAACTGTTTTTTAATAAAGAATGAAATGATTCACAAGCGTTGGTAGACCGATACATGCTATTTGTGTTACATGCCCAAACTTTTGGAGGAAATTTAGCTTCTTCTGATATATAATTTTCAACTATGTAATCACAAAATTGTATTACTCTCTCATCATCGGGCGATTTGTCAAATATTTCAAGAGAAAAAAAGTCACCTACTTCGGTAGGTTCTATAGAAAATGTAGGCAAAAGAATAACTTTAAAAACTTGCCAATTTCTGAATTTTTATCTTTATATTCATTCGACAAACCTAAATTTAAAATTTTACGGTACCATGCTTGACATAAGTGAAATCTACACCCGGTTAAATTTGAATATGGCCAAAATCTATAAATTGCACTATGAATTGCTTGTTCAAAGTCGACTACTATATTTTTTGGGTTAAAGGATAAGTTAAGTGCATTACATTTATCGCTAACATTTTGAAACAATTTGAAATATGTATTACAACTTTTATCGGGTAACAGAGCAAATATGACTGGAACATAATAACCTTTTTTAAAAGCATGAATGGTAAATAGTTGGTAAAAAAACTTTGTACAATATTGAAATGTACCATCCATATAAATGGTATCACAGGAACATAAGAAATATAAATTTGTGAAACAAGAAAAGATAATTAAATTGTTTTCCTTATCTAAACAGCAAAGGAAATTTTCATCTTTAATTTTAGTTTTCAGATTTAAATTAACAACTGCATCAAAAACCTGATTTATATCCTTAGGTAATGCTGGTAAAACATCTTGCCGTGCTTCGTACAGATTTCTTCTCACACGAAGTAGATCATCGCTTCCAATGTCTGAAGCCCAATCATTGTTCTACGAGATGTTAGAAAAATCATACTGTTAATAATACTTAAATTTCTAGAAATTTTAGTACTTACAGTTAATTCTTTATGAATTAGTTTAGATGGCCTTTCTGTGCTATCCTCAACAGCTTTTCTTTTAACGCTATTACTAATAGCTTGCCTAGCAATCGTCTTCTCACCTTCATGATTATGATCAAGCTGAGATTCCAAAATAGTTTTTTCATCTGCACTTGTATATATTTTGGCATTGCATCTACTTTTGGTGTTAGTGCAACGCCATCTAATTTTACCACACTTTGCAATGTGTGCTTTTGAAAATTTAAAGTTATTTAGCACTAACAATTTTGCACCTTTTTCACTAAAGATCGATTGGACTTCCATTGCTGTCTTAAGAAACTCACGACTCACGACTGATCGCTTAGTATGAAGATTATAAATAAATAGTAAGCAGCAGTAAGAAGGTATTATCACCCCCAACCCTTAAGAAAAATTCAAACTTCGACATTGGTGGTGGTGTTATAGAAAGTTTCACTTATTGAGAAAAGGTCATTAGAGAATTACTGAGAATAATGTAAAATATGTTAGACTACCTGATTTCAATTTCGTGGTACAACTCGGTGGTCAAAAAAGGGCAACCTTTTACGCTGCCAGATTATGTCAGGTAAGCGTGGTACAACTCGGTAGTCTCCGTTTACATAGCAGCGTGCTAAAAATATTTTTAACACTAGTGTTAAAAGTATTTTTAACACGCTGCTATGTAAACAATCGTTTTTAACATTGTTTGCTATCATTAAAAGTGTCACTTTTAATGACAGTTGTACAAAAATAACTATATTCTACAGTTTATATTAAAATAACTACTGGCTCTCTTTTATCTATAAATGAAATTAGGCGTGCGCCAAAGTAACGTTCTGCTTAAGAGCGCCAATATTGTCAAAATATGACAGCTCGCGGAAAACATCAACTTTGCAGTTGCTTTTCAAGGCACAAAAGACGACTTTCGATAGTGGTCGTAGAAAAACTTATTTATCAGTAAATTCTTGGAAATTCAATAAAGAATTACAGAATTCAACCGAAGGAATTTTTAAATACTTTTAAAAATTTATGAAAAACTTGCATTTTGAGTATCCATGCAATTTTAAAATGAAAAATATATCAATCACAATAAATTCAACTATTTGACTTACTTTGTATGATATATTGAAATATTCAATTGTGGCATAAAGTCAGGTAATCATGAGAATTGTATTCCAAATATTCCTTGACTCAACAATTAGTCTAAAGCTAGCGTTTTGAGAACCAGGATTAAGTCGTGCAAAATACATAATAAAATGGTTTTTCCTTACGAAATATCACTTTTGAAAATCCGATACTCTCCCACTTCAAAAACATGTCATGTATTCCTTAGACACTTTTGTTTAGAAGGTCATCCATTTTGCACAAGAAACATGCGGGGTCCTCAGAGCAGAAATTTAATTTTCTTGGTTCTTAAGTAAACGGCACCAAAGAATACTGAGCTAGGTACCTAGGCCCTAGGCACAAGTCTCATGGTCTCACCTGTGCGGTGATCCACTACCACTTTTTATAGTTACCGATCTATTCGAAGATTATATTCACTCTTACCTTTTAGATAAACAAATCGGACAATCTGGATGTATACAACGACAATTATCCTATGATTTATATTCAAAATATTACTACTAGGTATTTAAACTAAGAGGATTATGTTGAACAGAGGCAACCCCTCTTTTGATTCATAGTTTTATTAGCCTTAAGCGCCAGACAACACTTTCTCATGAAAAGTAAATAGTATATCTTTGTGTTTTAATTTTATAGTTCCATCCAAACATTTTTTTTATTGACCGCCGACTTTTATTCAAGTTTTATAATTGATAGTATCTTTCTTTTACCCTACTTCCAGCGTTTGAATTTTTTATGCAGTTTCTACATGTGATTATACCGATGAGATAGAGAATCATTTATGGCTCATCATATCGTACGATTACACTACAAATGACAAACCTAGAATTTGTGTAATTTTAGATGCATCATGTAACATTTATCATGTATGATTTACATAGTTAGAAGTAGGGTTAAGTCATTGAATACAATTATGGAGATGTATAAGAAGAACGAACTCCAAATATGTATTTCAATTTATTGACAAATTGGGAATCGATAGAAACATCTGACAGCAGAGCAATAACAGCCAATCATAGGCCTTGAATATACTTTGAGTCAATGATGGCCGTTTGCACCAATTGACAATTGACAACTGGTCATTTTAAGCTGCACCTATAGTCTGTTTCTTATTGTCCGACAGCACGCGAAAAGGTCACAGATGCTAGTGAGGTAGTAAACCATAAGCGTCACCGTTCATCTAAGGAATTTATTTACTATTTAATTTTATACCCGATCTGATATATAAAGGTAATATGAATCTAAATTCGGTTAGTTAAAACAATTTGATAATTTCCAAGAAACATTACAATAGGGTCCTACTAAGGAGTGTCCTAATGACTACTTAGAAATTTTGCAGGTATATACTGTGAAACTTGGTCTCGCCCAAATTTGTATAATTTGTTTTGCTCAGAGTCGCTTACGTTCCATAAGTGTTAACTGTGTTGTGAAAAATGTCTTCAAGTTTCACCACAGTAAAGTGTAAGAGCGTGCTTAGCTTACAAACGAAGACAGTAGTGTTAAATGTGCATGATGCTGTTGTACATCAAATGCCGGCTGCTACTGTTAGAAATATAGTTTCGACATGTTCCAATATGACAGGAGTTAGTGAATCTACTATATACAGGCTTTTAAGGGAGAGGAAAAATGGAAATATATCTCCACCTAAAAATTCAACTGGAAGAAAACCACTTGACCTTGATGAACATATGCAAAATACAATAAGACGAAAAGTACACGAATTCTAAGAATGGTAAAGGAGGACGAGAATTTGCCTGACATAGGGCGAAAAACTTTGTGGAAAATATTACACAAATTAAATTTTACTTGGGAGAAGCAAAGTCGCAAATCAGTCCTAATCGACAACGAGCAAATAATATGTTGGAGACGACAGTATTTACGAGATATCCGAAAATACAGACAGGAGGGAAGACAAATCTATTATCTAGATGAGACATGGCTCAATGAAGGACATTCAGTGAAAAAAATATGGCAGTACAAAAGTATTAAAACCAGTCGCCAAGCTTTCATAGAAGGTTTATCTACTGGACTGAAAACTTGTATCGGTAAAGGTCGCCGACTAATAATAACGCATATTGGATGCAATCAAGGGTTCGTTGAAGGTGGTTTACTGGAGTTTCAGTCAACATCAACCAAAGACTATCATGAAGAAATGACTGCAGATGTTTTTGAAGAGTATTTTACACAAATTGTCGAATTAATTCCAAATAAAATTGTAATCGTTATGGATAATGCCACTTATCATTCGCGATTAACAGAAAATCTTCCATCTACCTCTTGGAGACAAGCTGATATTAGAAACTGGTTAATCGTAAAAGATATACCATTTGAAGATGATATGTTGAAAAAAGAACTTTTAAAGGTTGCTTCAGATCACAAGCTACAATTTAAAAAGTTTTTTATTGATGAAATAGCCAAGAATCGTGGGATAACAATGCTTCGTTTGCCGCCATACCATTGTGAATTAAATGCAATAGAGATAATATGGGCCCAAATGAAAGGTTATGTAGCTAGACATAATAAAACATTTAAAATGAAAGATATTCGTGAACTAATGAAGTACTCATTGACAACAATAACTGAACAAAACTGGAGAGATGCTGTGAATCATGTAATTAAAGAGGAAGAGAAAATGTGGGTTTTAGATAACCTCATAGAACAAACTATAGAACCGATAGTGATCTCTCTCGACGAGTCTTCGGATGATTCTTGTATGGCCAGCGAAGAGGATGATACTATAGATTGAATTTTATATTTCCTATAAATGGTATGTTTACTTTACTTGACATACATTAATTCATTGTCAATAAATTTGAATTATGAAAATTAAACTATATTTTCTTTAATTAATTTAATTTAATAAAAATGAAAATGTAACTTGTTAATAGGCCTGAACGAATGAATTTTATTTCAACTGTAATGTCGACCGAATCTAATTAAATAAGCAGAATAAACTAATATCGTAATCTCCGCCACTGCCGCAATATTTATCGTTTATCTGGCATTGTTCAGTTTTTTTACCATATTGTATTTTGAGCTGAAACAGGGATGAATAGATAACCAATACAGACACCTACTTGTTTTGCATTAGAATTTAAGTATTTACTTGTAAAATTCTTAGGATCACTTTGTAAAAGATTAATTTCTATTTGAATATTCAATGAGGCTACTGTGCTGTCAGACATTAAGAAATAAACATAGGTAAGCACTTATCTTTAAAGTGGAGATTTCTAACCTAACATTCTTGTGTTTTCATTGACATATATGTCAATGATTTTTCTGTTTTTGGGGTTTTACTTTTTCCGTCTTCCAATTATTACAAGTGTTTTTTTTTATTTTGAAGAAGGATGTTTATGGAGAATGATCTGTGAGTATTGGATGTTCTTGAAAATGGATTTCCAAGAAGACGGTACAACCGTAACAGCAATTATGGAGAATTGGATGAAATAACCTTGGTTTCGCTTGACCAAGCCAACTATTTTACTACTCGTAGAAATGCTAGAAGATTATTTGGAGCATCTGGATAATTTGTAAGCCCAGACAGGCCATCAGCTTTCTTATGTTCAATAACCTCTTTGTATTTTGCATCTGAGGATAATACTAGCAATTCTTTTTACCGAACTGTATAATTTGCCGATCTGATTTTCTTATTTTTTACTCTGTTTTCCATTATAAACAATTTTCTTATTAAAGAAACACTAATAAAATCCTTCGATTTTCAAAAAAAAGTCACTAGAAACCATGAAGAAATAAATAAAACTCCACTTAAATAGCGAGGTTGACAAATGTATTAAGTACTTAGCTAAGAAGCTTTTGCGTATTATTTTTTAACGCTCGTTTTGAACATTGCTTAATTATCACTGCTCCCTTATCCCTTATTGCTCTACCTCTAGAAGGGACTCGGTTCCGATTACCTGCTCCGTTTATATCCTCAAACCATAACGAAAACAAGCAAAATTTGAATTAATTTTAAAGTGCCTCCAAAATATGTGAGAACTCATATGTCAATAATAATTTCATTACAAACACGATAAAGGATCATGAAACAAACTTATCTTATAGTATTGGACTAAGTTCAGAGGACAAAACACCATCCGACCAAAGTAAATTGTCTGCAGCATTTAGTTGTGACGTGTGAACATTTCATTGATGTTGAGTTTTCTCATAGTTCTAACAAGACTTCTTGTCTTGAGGTGAATGCACAACTTGGACAAAAACACATCCATCGTATTCGTTAGTACATTTTTTTCACGACCTGAAATAACTTGACGTTGACACAATACACTTTCAGTGCCACGAAATTTTTCAACAACAACTAATATAAAGGCGGCGCCAGACATGCGGCATTCGGCGAGTACCGAGCGACTGCTCGCAAAGTAGCAAGTGTGTGGACGGGTTCATCGCTACTTGTCGATGACCAATTTTAGTATTTGTGCAGTGCTCGCGTAGTTCCCGTTGTTTGTCGGTCTTTTGAAGCAACATCAAAGGAAACGAGTATTGGCCGTATAACGCTCTGAATCCGCATCCACATATGGCGAATATCTGGTTTAGGTGCTTGTCATTTGGCGATTACTCCGCGCACACCTTGCCGAATAACTCGACTACTTGCTACTTGGCGAGCAGTCGCTCGGTACTCGCCGAATGCCGCATGTCTGGCGCCGCCTTAACACTTTTACTGGGGGCTACTTTACTAAATTTTTGTCCCTATTTTATTGATACCTGCTGTAAGCTTGGACCATTATTGAGACCATTTCGGTATGAGCGGAAATAATGTTCTACCAAAAACACTTTTTCTTCCGTTGTAATGACCATTTTTAAATCAACTTTAACTGCATCGTGTTATAAATGAATGTCAAATAATGACAATTAATTCAATCGTGTCAGATACATATTTTGGCTCTGTAGCAGAATAGCGTCAGTCAAAATAGCGCTAGGCTGAAACAGCGACGGACAAAATAGCGCTGGACACAAACAGCGCAGGTGCCGCCACAGTTTTTGTTTAGCGTTATTTTTGTGCGGCGCTGTTTTGTCCTGCGCTGTTTGTGTCCAGCGCTATTTTGTCCGCCGTTGTTTTTGTCCAGCGCTATTTTGACTGACGCTATTCTGCCAAGGAGCCACATATTTTATAAGCAACTACACAGCACCCTCAATTTCGGCATTGTTTATTTTCGCGGATACCGTGAAAGTAGATGAAAAAATATATCTAAGCTTCACATTGACCAACAAGTTAAAGTTTTTTGTTTTATATGTCTATATGTCTTCAAGGCACCTATAACCAAACTTTAATGCTATTGCCTCATTGTAAACTGTCAATAAAATTAATCACGTGTGTTCAAATTATGTTTTCATTTGCGAATTCTAACATCTTAAATTTGAGCATAAACAGGCCCAAATAAATATCTTCCTAGGGCATAAGCCCTCTATAAAGAATATACGGTAACAATTTCCGGAATAAAAGAGAACC
This sequence comes from Galerucella pusilla, assembly GCA_910591695.1. Classification (NCBI taxonomy): domain Eukaryota; kingdom Metazoa; phylum Arthropoda; class Insecta; order Coleoptera; family Chrysomelidae; genus Galerucella; species Galerucella pusilla. Next base: position 398,365 of record CAJUYI010000057.1, read on the forward strand.
TGTCATAATTGTCATGTGTAAAATCACTTGAACTCAAATTTTAATTTTTCCTTGCGCCTAATGTTATCTATGAACATTAATAAGGACCACACGTCACGTGAGGATCGTCTACTGCTTACAAAAAACTGCTCACCACTAAAATAAGTTGTTCTTGTTAAAAAGATTTTTTAATTGAGGTCTTAATTTGGAAGTGTAGCTATCATTAATCAACTAAGAAGATTTGCTATCATAAATTCACAATTCCGACATTAAAACAAACAGTTTTAGATCATTAACGGAACTAAAAGGGACCTATAGGATCACTGTCGATGCAAATGAAGGGCTAATTTCCAGTGGAGTAGATAACTTTTTTTCTATTTTCTATTATTCCGACTGCTTAGATAATGAACTTTGTCAAATTTTGTATAAACAAAAAAAAAAAAGAAAAAATCAAAAAAATCTTGTTAAACATTCTCTTTCTTTTCTCAAGTTTTTGTTTTTCTTCCTGCGTATTGGATAACAATAGATAATGTGTGGGATTTTGTTCACAATATAATGATAATTATTTATTTACCAATACCTACCTAAAGTTATTGTAAAATATTTCGTTTATTTTGAGTACAGCTGTGTAATATCCGATGAACACCTGTTAGTGAAGGGATTGTTGCATTCCAATACTCTATGTACTTGCATGTTTAATTAAACTATAGCAATCCTGTTAGAGTCTTAAATCGTACATTATGATCCGCCTCTTCTGAAACAGTTATTGTGGGAGATATTGGTGAAATATAAAATTTTTATGCAATACGCATATATACAGATAGCTCAAAAATGAAAGAAGGCTCAGTTTACTCCAGAGCACTAAGCCTAAGGATTAAGTAGGAAATGGGAAACAATACCAGCGTGGTTCAAACAGAGCTGGCTGGTATCTCAATTGCCACAGAAGAACTAACCAGAAAAGGAATTTCTGGAAAAAACATAACAATCTGCACTGATAGTAGACAAGCCCTATTAGCCTTGAACAGACAACGTGTTATTTCGGGGCTAGTACTAGAGTGCCACCAAGATTTAGCTAACGCCTCGGCAGATAACAATATTATCCTGAGGTGGGTTAAAGGACACGATTATTTAGCCAAGGACGCGGCTGGACTAAACATTTTCGCACCCAGTGACACCTACGGCCTAACGACTTCGACAATTGTGGAACTAGCCAAACGTTACACCCGCCATGCTCAATCCCTTAAGAGATGGGATGGAATCAAAGGATGCAGTTTTGATAGGATCACCCTGGGCGACCCTGAGAAGCTGGCACAGAATAAATAATTGACGATGACCAGGAAAAACCTACATTTAACAATAAAATTTCTGACTGGCCACTGTCAACTAAGGAAACACCTCCATACTATGGGGCTAGTGGACACACCTTTTTTTTTAGACTGTGACAAATGTATCTCAAATACTCTATGAACTTTTATTCCCATGAGTAACAACTACTATTCTCTAAATTCCGGCCTTTGTCGTGATGAAAGGGACAACCAGTTGTTGGCAGGAATAATGGGAACAGAGCTTGAACAAAACTATAAAAAATCCATCCAGACATCAACCTGATCATTATTCATAGCCAAAAAAATAATATATAGAATCTTCAGACAGAAAATTCCCTACTGCTCCAATCCGGTCTTCCTAGCAAGGAATAAAAAGTTATCAGCTTTATTTGATAAGGCCTTTATTCCAGCATGTAATTCCAATACATCAGCTGTAGTAATCAGCTATTGAGATATACTTTGTACATTTTCTTTAATCTTAATTTCAATATAAATTAATAAAAACGACTAAATTGCTCGTAAGCATAAAATGAAAAGAAAAAAAATTATATTTTATTGCAAATTATTCAAATATTATCACAATAGATTTGTAGAAAAATATGAAATTTGTACTTCTGTCCTTCTTATTTGGTCCATCGGAATTTTCACAGCTGAATGATTTTTATTTTTACAGACAACAGTTGTTAAAAAATTCAACCCTCCTTTGTCACCACATGCAGTTACCTTTTTTTTGGTAGCACGTGCGCACGTCGCTGGCCAATTCCAATAAAACACGTAAATCCATCGATTACAAAACTTAACGAAGGGGTGGAAATTTTGAAGTTGACGCTCATAGTAGGTGGTCCCACTTACAGGATTGATAACGGGTTCCACCACGCCTTCTGGGCAAATTTCTAAATATTGATGAATTACAAGAGCTATACAATTTTTTTTTTATTATTTATTGTGATTGGATTCGATGCCAGTTATTTCGCAACAAAAAAGCACCGAAATAGGAAAAGAGTAATTAAAATAATTCCAAAAATTGCGATTAAGGTTTTACGATTCAACGTCACGCAAGTTTAAACAGAAGCAAAATGATGGATGATTTTGAGACCACCTGAGATAGCCTCGTAAAAAATTTTAATCTATGAATGCAAGAAAAAACAATTTAAGAAGGTTGTGGTGAAGGTAATTACCTACTATTGTTATCGAATAAATCAAATACCAAGACTGTACATACATGGCTAAGTTCTATCAGATTGAAAATTAGGATTCAAACGGAAAGAAAAATGGGATAGGACATAACTTTATTATTACGAGTATATTTTGATTCCAATGTTTCGGTATCGTCCCAAAATTTTTAATTTCATTTTGTTCCTACCTGAAAAAAAAACTCTTCAAATAGAATGATATTTTGCAGTTTTAAACTAAGTTTACAAAATGTCAGATGTATTTTCAATCATGCCATCGTAAAAGCGTTTAGGTAAGCGGGGCTTAATGCCAAAAGAGTGGTGAATATAAGGGAATGCTGGCTATGTAAGAGCGTGGAGAACATGGCCTGAGACTGTCGGCAGGCCTTCCTTTGTAGGGTATGTGGGGAAAGAGGACACAAGCCAGGGGAGACAGAATGTAGTATGGGAAGGGAGTAGATGAAGACGGAGAGGGAAAACATGGGAGGTACCCTCTGGTGGGAGGTACCCTCTGGAACCCTCAGAAGAAACAAGTCGGGGCAAGTAGGAGGAGAGGAAGGAGAAAGCAGACCACGGAAAGAAAAAATGTAGAGGATGGATGGAGGGTGTTGCAGATGAATCTAGTGGAGAGCATGATTAGGAGTGATATAAGGGAGTAGATGACGGAGAGTGTGTGAGGGACCGCCGCCCGCCTTGAAGTATGATAGGGTAGTGATTTCGAGGCGGGAGTAACAGCGAGCTTGGGGTTGGTTTGGTTGGTAGACATTCCCTTGGGGATGAGTCCAACACTGTCTGGGTACTGGTTAGGACCCATTCGAACATGAGTTTCCCATCTCAGCCCGAAAAAAAATCGTAAAAGCGTACCTCCACAGATTCAAACTAAGTGAAACGGAATTTTGTGACTGCGACGGCTATATTGATGACATCAATCACTGGATACTTGGCTGTTTACATGATGACGATGCAGTTGAGTATCTGACGAAATCCCTCGCAAAAGAACGGATTCCGCTCCTTCAGAATAAAGCTAGCGTTCTATATCTCTCTCGGCGTAATCCTAGGCTAAACCAAATCATATGGGAGTTTTTAAAAAATACTAAAAGAAGAATTTAATGTTTTGTTTCAGTGTATATCCGTTAAGTCTTATTTCTCGTGTCTATCCCTATGTTATATATTTCACCTTTTATCCTTTGCCCGTTTTGTGTATTGTGAAGTCGCTATGAAAGGCACCTTAGCGTGATAAATGCCCCTGTGTAATCCTGTTGTGAGGTATTCATTATTAAGTAACCATCATTATAGTTGATTAGGTCCGTGAATGGTGAGTACTTGCTTCTTGCTTGGTCAATGTAGTGTTTACGATATACTTGTACAATCTAAATACTATGCCTAACCTCCTATGCTGACTATTGTAATAAACAGTACAATAAATTCGTGGCTGAATGGATCAAGCTATCCAAAGCCAAAAAAAAAAAAATGTTAATAAAACGCGTTTGTCCTAACTTGTCGTTATATGATATCATTTCTGTTTTAAAATTAAATAGTGTGTTGTTGGTTAACAACAATCTATTTTCGGCAAATAACAAACAATAACCAAACAATCAGTGGCGACTCCTCGAAGGAGGCTCGGCCTCTTCACCAATTTATCCAACAGATAGCACCAGAAATATTTATTTGATAATTTTTAAATTTAAAAATTAATTCCCCGTTTTCGGTAGTTTTATTTTTGAATCTGACAACAGTGCTCTGAGGCTAGATTCTACAAACCTTAACGTTGCTCAACACAATTGCCGTTTTTTGACCAGTCCAATTGCTTTATACCGTAAAAAATGGCTAAAATTGCAACACTCTCAAAAGGCAATAGGATTCGCTGTGAAACACTAATTACGGAATGCGAGTTACGTCACATTGTGATGCGTATCTGTAATGCCGAGACATTTGAACAGTCTTCTAACAAAAACAATATCAGTTTTCCCTCAGGCTATTTTCACCCATTATCACGCTCACAACATGGTTTTAAGTAATGCATGTAGTTCCATTAAGGAAGTAAGAATTTTTTCCTAACTTATCGTCATTTTCAAATGTTTTTGGCAAATGCACCAAACGAACCGAAGTTTTAAATAACATGGTAGGAAACAGAGTTCTCTGTTATGCTCCAGCACGATGGTATTTTACATCACGTGCAGTGTTTACCATCCATAAAAATAAAGATAAATTAATTGAAACATTTGATTTTATATTGTGATGACTTTTTAACAGATCACGTTATTATTGAAATTTTTTACTGAATTATAATTTGAGAAAAATAAAATGAAGTACCTATTTCATCTATGTGACTAATATTTCTATGGTGTTCCAAATATCTCCGAGAAGATTTGCCAAATTATGATCGTTGTAGACAGGTAAATATATGACATAAAATGATTTAGAGTCGGAACTATTTTAAAAGTGCGTATCAAAAGAAAACCGCAAAAATTACATAAATTTTGCTAATGTTTGTGGGTAGATCAAATTAAAGAGACCGGAAGAAAGTATAGATTACCTATAATTGGGTAGTTGAAAGATTAGATGTACTACCATTCAAGGGTGTTTTTACCTACCTACCGCCTTTACATTATCTTTGTCGCTGATTCTTACGGCGACATTTTCATACATAAAAAGGTTTCTATAAAATTAAATAAGTATTAGAGTAAATATGTTATATTCTCTACAATTAGGACAGGGAATAGTAATTTCTGACAAAAATCCTAGTAGAAAACGGATAGTTCCATTATATAAAAGACATTACGTAGTATAATTTTGATATGCTTTGAGCACGCAAATGATTTTCGGTAATTTATTATAAAAATTTAAAACGGAAAAAACTTCCTATTTTTAGTTTTTTTCATGTAACGTAAAAAGTACTGAAGCAATTTCAATAGTACTTTGGTATGAATAGATAAATCGTAGGTGATTAAAATACGAACAAGTTAATCGGATAATTAGGAACCAAGGAAATTCAGAAAAACCAGAAAATTAGTCATTTTTTTGAAAGTACGTATTTTCGTTTCGTTCACAAAAATTATTCACCAATATTATATATTTTTATAGAGAGAGCTTGAGAAATCAATGAATTTAAAAAAAAATTGAAATCACATGTTCTAGAAAGTAAATGAATAATTGATTTGGAAACATAAAAAGTTCATCCAGCCATATTATTAATTATAATTTATCAAATTAATTATACATTCATTAATTATTAAGGATTATGGATTCATTTAAGAAACAGTGCCAACTATTATGTATTATTTGTTTAGGTACCACTATTCCTGAATCCTTTCCTCTTTATGCCGAGCCACAAAATGTACGAGCTGTGAGCAAGGAGTGGTAGTGACAACGATTATACCATGAAGCAGCATGGCTATAGAAATCCATAATCAGTGTTATAATTGTAACCATGACACTGCTAGACAAGTCACGTCTTGTCACAATAACAATGAAATCACGGGTTGGCCCATTTTTACTAATGAGTAACAGCTCTATCCCTGCACTTAGAGGTTAGTATAATGACGTGTTATGACATGTATACATCGTTGTTACAAAGAGATATTATGAATATAGTATATTATTAAACGAGCAATTTATGATAGCCATAATTCACGATGGGTGACGTTTGCGTTACGAGCCGCAGGCGAGGGGCGCAAGTCACCCAAGTGAACTATGGCCATAAATTGCGAGTAGAATACTATACTTTGTCCACGACACTTAATTTATTTATTAATAAATAAAAGTCAATAGCGATTTGGCATATTACTAACCTCAAAATGTTGTGGCAGCTACTTCAAATAATTTGACATATATAGAGATGGGCGATACTGTAGAAAGTATCAATACAACGTACCGTTATAAATATATTGTTTTAAAATACTTAATATTAGAAAATATCGTTATGAAAAGTATCAATACTAAAAATTACAATATTCTATAGATACGATATATGTCAGAAACAAATTTCCTGAACAAAATACACAGATTTAATAGTTTATTCCATATTGTACCCCCATCTCTAGTCGTGAATTATGAACCATAATTCACGACAGTTGATATATGGGTACCATGTAGTTTTAGTTAGGAGGTAAAATATTGACTTATTATTAGGTGGTCGTGGACAAAAATAGTTGTATTTTTGACAAAGAATTGTCATTTTTAATAACTCCAAACTAATGATTAATTATTTATACTTTAAAGTAATCATAGAGATGTAAGGTAGCAAAGGTATTATTAAAAATTTTCACGACACACCTACGTTTGTGGACCTAATCGTCTCAAAGATTTTAATACTTTTTTTCGAATTCAGGTACGTAACATGAACCCCTTAAAATCATCAGTTCCAACAAAATCTGCCACCAACGACGAAATAACATATTGAAACTTAATAATATGTAGATTACATAACATTCTCATATTCGGTCTTTAAATTATTTAACAGTCCATTGCCTCTACATTTATTGTCTTGTGCTGGGTAAGTGGAAAAAAAATTATTAGAAATCTTCCATAATTGCAATCTGATTAAATAGCTAATTTCCATGTAAGTTTAATTACTGAAGTGACCGATTTAAAAGAAAATTGAGGAACATCTAAAAAAATATAAACCAATGGAAAATAATTCTCTAAGAATCACCGATGGAGCCTGCCGAGCAAGTCAAATGGCAGCAAATCCAGATACTGTTTACGAAATCAAACAATTTTATTTTGTTAAATCTACATTAAGGCGGCACCAGACATGCGGCATTCGGCGAGTACCGAGCGACTGCTCGCCAAGTAGCAAGTAGTGTGGACGGGCTCATCGCTACTTGCCGATGACCAATTTTAGTCTTTATGCAGTGCTCGCGTAGTTCCCGTTGTTTGTCGGTCTTTTGAAGCAACATCAAAGGAAGCGAGTATTGGTAGTATAACGCTCTAAATCCGCATCCACATATGACGAATATCTGGTTTAGGTGCTTGTCATTTGGTGATTACTCCGCGCACACCTTGCCGAGTAACTCAACTACTTGCCACTCTGCGAGCAGGTGCTCGGTGCTCGCCGAATGCCGCATGTCTGGCGCCGCTTTAATATTTAACCTTAAAGTTGTGACGCGTTTCGCTAATTTATTCGTATTGAAATATTCGAATTTCGGATAAAATAATTTAAATTTCTTCGAAATAAACGAAATGTGTCAAAAGTGACATTTATACTTCTCGATCAGTATAAAATATAATGTTTTGCGCGATCGATCTTTTTTGTTTATTTACAGCATTGGTTGTCAGGTCGGTAGGTTGTGTTTACTGGTTTCTAAGTCTAACACGTCGGTAAGTGATTTACTTACCGTTCAGACGTCGGTAAGTAAACTACGTCCTAGCCCTACATACATTTAAGTGATCCTAAATAATATATTACTTCATTCATTACACAAAAGAAACAAAAAAAATAAGAAGATTGATATTTTTTAATGAACAGAATCGAACAGAACAATATAAAAAGTAATAAATAGCATGAAAACAATTTCACCAAAATGCAAATTATATTTTAAACTGATCGAGAAGTAGAAATGTCACTTTTGACATTTCGTTCATTCCGAAGAAATTTAGATTATTTTATTCGAAATTCGAATATATCAATACTTTTTCTTTTACTGTTATCAGTTGTTAATTTAATACAATATCGATGGTCTAAGTGCAAAGCGTCGTATCCCCAATAACTACAATTCTTCAGTGCAAATAAAAAACCTCCTGGTTTCGATAGAACTTAATGTTTTAGCGCGTAAAATGAATTTATCAGGTAGCTGTTGCTTAACATGATTTGCCAGAATGTGAAGGTCAACTCAATGCTTTGAGTGGCGCCAAAATCGGTTTTTTGAATATTTGGTGGGCTACGACGTTTTGCACTTAAGCCATCGATACATTATTAATTTAAGTTTAATCTTAGGTTAATGATTGTGTTGTTCACGTGTCATTTCAATAATTATAAACATCTACAATGTATGTTATTTATTTATTTAAAATAATTACCAAATGTAACTACTGTCATTCTTACGATGACACTCTAAATATCGAAATAATTATCAACCTTAAATTTTCATATATTTCTTATGAAAGTGGAGTTAATTACAAACTTTTAGTTCAATTCAAAATAGCTCTAAATTCTGTAAATTTTCTATTAATATATCCCTGAAAACAAGGCTTCTCTAGCCAAATTGGTCGTTACAAAAAACATACATTTCAACCAAAAAATTGTACCTATCATGTTCAATATGCAACAAATATATTCAAATATTGATTGACACATCTGCTGTGTTTATCCTTCGTAGTTCCAGAATATTTCCTTCCGAAGAATCACAACTATGCTGGATTATTATTTGATGGCTTCATAACTTTTTTTCATCCATTCTAATTAATTTCGAATGATCTACTTCTAAATGTATCTATAAAATGAAATTAATCGTCTCGCTTATGAAGACACATGTTCTATCTATAATTAATCCTTCCGAAAATACTCCTAGCTCTAAAATAGAGTATTTTTATTAGGGCATTTAGAGGTAATGAAGCGAAATTTTTTAGTGTGTTCATCGATGTAATTGCTCGATCAACTGCTCAGATTACTTCTCCTCGTCGAGGAGGTCCTTTTTATCAGAAATTAGATCGTCTGACATTTTTAGGATGTATACATATTATGTTAACGGGATAGTGTATTTTGTTTTGGCTCGGAATTCATCGGTCAAACAAGGGTAGGTAAACAATTTACATAAAACGGTCCCAATTTTTTACGCTTAAACAACTTCAAATAAATAAATATTTGTTCAGCTTCTTTTTCGACGATAGAAGATGTCTTTTTATTCTGCATTATTTTTTAGAATTTAATACCAACGTTTGATGGAGTGTGGCATTAGTAACAAAAATACAAAATGACTTCTCACATGTCTATAAAAATATTTTCAATTTCCCGAAAAAGCAATTTCTGAATAAAAGTTAATCAAGGCAGAAGTACCACAAGAAAGTATTACCCCATATTGTCACCCTAATTGGGTTTATAATCTCCGCATTTTACCTAAATCAGTATTTTAGCGCCATTACCTATAGGTAAATTAAAGAATAATAAATCTTGGTGGCACTCTAGTACTAGCCCCGATATAACACAGACAACGTATATCGGGGCTAGTACTAGAGTGCACCAAGATTTAGCTAACGCCTCAACAGATAACAATATTATCTTGAGGTGGGTCAAAGGGCACGACAGGAGTAAAGGTAATCGCATTGCCGATTATTCAGCCAGGGAAGCGGCTGGACTAAAAATTTTAGGACCCAGTGACACCTACGGCCTAACGACATCGACAATTGCGGAACTAGCCAAATGTTACACCCATGCTCAATCCCTTAAGAGATGGGATGGAATCAAAGGATGCAGTCTTGCATGGGCGACCCTGGGAAGCTGGCCAGGAAAAACCTACGCTTAACAGTAGGATTTCTGACTGGCCACTGTCAACTAAGGAAACACCTCCATACCATGGGGCTAGTGGACACACCTCTATGCAGGATATGTGAACAGGAAGATGAAACTGTCAGGCATATCTTACGCGAGTGTCCGGAGTTATCGTCAATAAGAGAGTGTGTGTTCGGTGATACTTGGCCTACACCTGCCGATATAAAGGAGATGTCTCCTAGTGACAGGATGGATGATGACCTAGGAGGACAACTCCTCGGGAGCATCTACAGTGGGTCACATGTGGTCTAAGTGCTGTGAGCCTACACTCACCCTCCCTACTCGACAGATACAGACAGAAAAAAATTATATATCATTATCCTTGTATTATTTCTTCACTGTAGTTTAATTATAACACCATTCAACAAAAAATAAAATTCACGAAGCTATTCCTACCTATAAGGCGCAGTTTGTTTTTATACTCTTCTGTAAAAAACAAGGTTTTGGAGCTACGAGCCCATTCTGGAATATGCGAGGCCCGCATGGTATGCTGACTTGATTCGAGATAAGAGTTTATTAGAAAAGCCACTACACTTCCCTTGGAGTTCAGAAGACCTTCTTAGGAAGAGAGACTTGTTATGGTCAACTACTTCTAGTGAACTTCAACGTCACCGCGATATTTTCATTAAACAAAGACAACCAGCTCAGAGGACACGAGCTGAAACTTGAAACACTGTGACTAGTTCAAAATTGTCTGACCAATAGAGTTTTTGACGCCTGGAATAATCTTAATGTTTAGGTTATTTCTGCTTCTTCTACCAACATATTTAAAAATAGACTGGACCGCCTTATATATTAATAAATTTAATTTCAATATTATTCTTGGTACCAAGTATTGTACTTTTGTTTTGTTATCTTCTCTTTTTTCATTATTTGTTCATTTCAATTTATGTATTAACTTGCACATTATCTTCAGTTTTTGAGTAATGTAGGGACTTGTCCCTCTGCCCTTGTTTATGTGTACCTAATAATAATTTGAGTAATCACCTTACGCAGATACTGTTAATTTCCTTTGCCCCGGCATCCTCCACTGAGGTTTGAAGATGCGTAGGATCATCATCAAAATACTGTCAAGTTTTACGACCTTCCCTTATAGAGAGCGTGAATTGTGAGGCAATACAGTTTCTGGAGGATTTTCAACATAAAAACAACAGAAAATCCGCAGAAATACTTTGGATTATCTCAAAAAGAGCGCGGTGGAGTGGCCCTCCCTCTTTTCTCATCTTTATTTGTGTAGGTCGGCTTCACCCCTTATTCAATATGGGACTTAAATTACCTGTTTCCAATAATCTTTATTCAAACTATCTCATAGCTTTCGCAGCAGGGTGCCGTACATCTAGAAATTTACCATAGTGAGCCAAAAGTCATGATAATATTTTTCCTTGTCTTTCACCTGGAGTATTTTTACAAAAGGCACCTCTATAAATATATATAAAACAGCGTGTTATACCTCACAGACCCATGGCTCCTACTTTTTTTGTTATATCTTTCCATTTTATTCAATCTCTTGCAATCCTATTTCAGTCCTCTATCCCTAACTGTTTCGAGTCGTCTTCAACAACTTTATTTTTTTTGTGACTACTGTGGCATGTTTATTTCCAATAATTATACAGGGTGTCCAGAAACTCTCATGTCAAACGGAAACTACAGTTCCTAGAGGTGATTTTGAGTAAATTTAGCTCAAACTACCTCAATCCGAAAATGCTTGGGAGCTACAGCCCTTTGAAGAAGACGTCCTCATATGAGTTTTCTTCAAATTATTCAAAAATACAGTTACTTGAAATATTCAAACTTCCCTTAGGAAGCATTTTCGGATTGAGGTAGTTTGAGCTAAACTGACTCAAAATCACTTCTAGTAACTGTAGTTTCCGTTTGGCAGGAGAGTTTCTGGACACACTGCATAGTAAAGTTGGTTTTTGTTCTCCCATCTGGTGATATCCACGCAGCTTTATATATATCCTTTCTGTCATACTCACTATTTTTAGTGCTCTGCAGCAAATTCTATCAATATTCTCAAAAAATTTATACACTAACTCTGCATTTCGAAATAGAACTAGTAAGAAATTATAACAATTGCGCTATTACCATAATGACATTAATTTTTCCCCTAGACATGAAAATGGATACATTCGTATTGCTGTCATGTGCTGGAAATTTCCAGTTATTAATTTTAGGTTTACATGCTCATGTGTATAAGACATCTTCAGCGTTTACGGGTTACCATTGGAACAATGGTTGAAATAAAGCATCTGATTGGTATAATGATGATTGGCATAATATTTTCAGGCTAATGAACCCGAGAAAAAATACAGATGAAAAATTACGTTTTTTTCTACATATATTCGCCGGAAACGATTGGTTTCCTGTAGCATAAAAGTTAAATTCACCTAAATATTGACAGGACAGAATAATGATAATGAGAAGAAGAGAAAAACAGTTACATTGTTATTACAAAGAATTTATATGAGCCGCGCCACCCTATGTTTATCAAGGGATTTAAATTAGAACATATGTCGAACAGATTGACGTTGATGTATCAAGAGTATTCTAGAAAAAAAGGGTCAGATATTCACTTGTCTTGGCGCGAGCTACCTGCCTTTTAGGAATAATGGAGATTGTAACGGGTTTCATAGTTTTCATTCATCTCCGGACTTGTCTGGTAAAAATAATAAAAATAAAAATTAAAGACTCTGTCGGAGTTTTTAAGTGACCACCCTTTTGTGCTTGTATATTCGTTTATCATTAGATGATATTATTGAATCACCAACTGCGGTGGGTAATAATGAGGAATGGATATAATTTTTTTTAATATAGGCCCTTGTATCATTTAAACAATTTTTATTAATGAAACCAAAATCCTTTTTTTATACAGGGTGGTCCTTAAGTAATTGTACATAGAAGCTCAGTACAATCTTCACTTCAAAATATTGCGATTCAAACCAACAAGCCTTAATAAAATGTAAAGAGAGATACAGGGTGTTGAACATGAAATTTTAATTTTAATTTTTTACAATAACTTTAACGCTTTTTGACGTAATATATGCACAAAAATTGGAGGTTGGGGGTTTTTTGATATGAGAAATCATAATTTTCTATCTATTTCGATGTATTTTGTAGAGGGCGCCACATAGTTCACGTGTGCGGCATAAATGTACGCAAAACTTTTTTGCCTTTCACATTAGCGCTACTTTTGTAAAAAAATAATTGAAGCTACATCATTACAACAAATAAAAGGTATACCTGTTAGTATCCCCAAATCTTAACGGTTTCAGTGATTAACTACATGACTATTATTAAATGAAATTACGTTCGAAAAATGTAGTTGTGTGTACGGTATTTATTATTTTTAAATATTAAAAGTACCATACATATTTTTCATGTTAACTGCTACTATACCCCAATACTGTTATTCTAAATACTAAAAAGATAATTATCGTTCACACTAAATTTTTTGAACGTAATTTCATTGAATAATAATCATGTAGTTAATCACTAAAATGTTACAATCTCTAAAACAGTTAAGATATGGGGATACAAACAGGTAGGTATACCTTTTAATTGTTGTAATGATGTAGCTTCAATTATTTTTTTTTACAAAAGTAGCGCTAATGTGAAAGGCAAAAAAGTTTTGCGTACATTTATGCCGCACACGTGACCTATGTGGCGCTCTCTACAAAATACATCGAGATATTTACAAAATTATGATTTCTCATATCAAAAAATTCCTAACCTCAAATTTTTGTGCATATACGTCAAAAATCGTTTAAGTTATTGTAAAAAATGAAAATTTCATGTTCAACATCCTGTATCTCTCTTAATATCAACATTTTATTAAGGCTTGTTGGTTTGAATCGCAATATTTTGAAGTGAAGATTGTACTGTACTTCTATGTACAATTACTTACGGGCCACCCTGTATATATCTGCGATCTGATCAATTTATCACCAATGAGCAAAAAAAATATTTACTCTTTTTAATACTAACACTCAAGAAATTTATTAACAGGACTTAACCAATTGGCGTTGTCAAGGAACCTTAATTTACTAAAAGGATTTCCTATATGGTATAGGAAGAGTCGAGTCTGTGGTAGCAAAGCAGATATCTAGTCATCGGTTCCTCACCAGCAATGTTCTAAGTGTATATTGGATATTCCCATTTCTGTCAGTTTTAAAATCTCCAGGTTATAAAAATGAGTTGAACATCCGAGATGTCCTTCATTTCAATTCAGCATCCCTTAGTAAAGTCGTCAAACAGAGTCATTTTGACCTGGTGCTGGCGCATCGAGGAGTGGAGGGCAATGAGGAGTCCGAAATTCTGACAAAAAAAGGATCAGAGACTTTATTTATCGGACCTGAACCATTTTTTGGCATTGCGGAAAGCACTGTTAGATCAGCCATAGCTACCTGGGCGGAGAGGAAAACCTACACGTACTGGGCAGACATATCGGGACTCTCTCACTCGAAGATGTTCATATATACTACCCTCCCAGTACAACAAATTAGCAGATCCTGGAATGGAGTAGAACAAACCTACGCATTCTGGCGGGACTGCTCACAGGACATTGTAGACTAAATTACCACCTAAAGAAGATGAGTCTGGTTCAGATCTCGGACTGTTGGTTCTGTAATTTGGAGAACGAAACTGCGGAGCCCATACTACGCTCATGCCCAGCCTTGGGCAGAGTAAGGTATGATACATCCGGTTTCAGTACCTTAGAGCCTAACGACTTCGAAAAAGTATCACCATACACAACCATGGACTTCGTCAGAAGCACAGGCTTGTGGGGTGAATTCTAATCCCTAGGGGTGAGCCACAATATACATAACGAAGGTCGCAGTGGAGGTGGCGTGAAGGCCCCACTCACATAGAACCTAACCAAACCTAGTATGGTCTACTCTGTCTCTGATACGATCATTACAGTGAAACAGTGTCGAACGCGGTTGGTTCTCTTGGATGGGAGACCCCCGGAAAAATACCCCGCACTGCCTGCAGCGCAGCCCTTTATGGTGAGAGTTCAAACTTGATATTTCTTAGGACTTTGTTTTATTTATATTCGAAACAAACCTGAACAAGGTGGAAAATGATCAGTGAACTTTCAAATAAGGGCATTATACAAATGAGTACGAGGTATGATGTAGATATGCCGTCTCTCAGAGGAGGTCTCTAGTCCATGGATGTTGAGCTCGATAAAGATCCCTACTATGGGATGGAACGTTAGTGGGCTCGGCAAAATTTTCGATAAGGGGTAGTATTCTACTGGCGCCGGTGATTAGCCTCAGTCGCAGAAATAAACCTAGAGGAAAAAAACCCTTGGATTTTAATGTCAGGTTGAATTTGATGATAATATATTACCCAAGGAATGCATCCAAGTCCACGACATCCATAAGTTAACTGTACTAGTTTCGTGGAAGTTCTAAGATGTCCACTCTAGCGGCGATTATCCAGTATGGGCCTTATTCTACTTGTCTTTCACATGGAAGTCGATGGCGAAAACAGGTCTATCAATACTTTAAATTACACCGGTCAACAAAAAAAATATGTTTCTTGGGTTTTTGTTGTCATGCTTAAATTCTGATTCTAGTTCGTAAAGTTTGCTTTGAACTGATTTACAACGATAAGTATAACTTAGTTTAATTTAATACGAAGAATATTCACTTTTAGACATTAATTCTTTGTTATTTTTCATCTATATGTTATTGTTTATCACAAATCTTCAATAAAAAAGACTCTAGTATCGGAAAAAATGTTTTCTAATTATAATTTACAGTGGAAGTGTAAAAAAAATATAAAAATCAGTAATTTTTGCCGAAAAATTGAAAAATCGCTCTAGTTTCTACAAAATCAAACTTTAATCCTAATTTTTGTCGTAGGAGAAACCAAAATTCAACATGTAGCAATCAGACCCCGAAATCGTGTTGACTGGTGTTATTTTTCATCAAGCAGGAGGCGATTTGTTTGAACACTTTGTACATACCTATATACTTATTTTATGTTTTATAATAATCATCTGTTTTAAAAGGAGTTAATTTATGAAATTTTAAAAATTTTTTATTTATCCATATTTCGGTAACCAAAATTTTCACTTTTACGTTTAAGCTTGTTTCAGCCTTCACATTCATATTCGCATCAAACGGGCTTCAGTTTTGAGACAGCCGTATAGGGTTTTCAATAAAATGTTCAAAGTAGAGCTTTACCATTTAAAACATTAAATTAACTTAAATTCAAATTGCTCTCTTAGTTTAAAAACAAGGTATAGTCACAGATTATAAAGATAACAGATACGAAAGCTTGACAGAAAATAGTAAAAAGAGAGAGAGATGGGTGGACATACCCATTTGAATGCCCATCGTCTTATGTCGACTCGGTTCGGGCTGCTTCGCGAAATTTGTCAACAGGGTTGTCAATTTGCATAATATCTCCTTCAATTTACGATCATAGGTCAAATATTTTATAAGCATTTTTTTAAGTGTGATAGTTATACAAATACAAATATTCGATAATTACTTTTGCTTTTTTTACATTTAGTTTAGTCATAAAAATGATATATCAACAATGTTCTGAGCTTAAAAGTAGGTCGAAGTAAAATTTCGACAATTATTTTGAATTACACAAAATTGAAAGTGATAATCATTATGGCGTCCAAAATAATAACGACCCCTAAGTTAAATTCACTTCATGGTTAATTTATTCGGTAATTGTGACTTTGTAGTTCTTTTGAATATGTCTCATTTAGGTAAAAAAAACAAAAAGTAGTTTTTGAAGTAACGATTTCCAACAAAATACCAATAATCTGACCAAAAAGTCACAAACCTCTCAATAAACTGTTGAAACATTTACGTCATAAACACAAGCATTGCATGGCAGTGAATCGGCTGTAAAGTAAAATTGGAAACGTAATTATAACCACAGCAATTTTACGTATAAGTGAAAATAACTTATAGGTAATATTTACGTAAAACTAATGGTTTTACTTATGAGTAAAAATAATGTATAAGTGATTCTAAGAGGAATGTTTTCGTAAAAATAACTTTAATTGTTACTGTTACGTTATAGGTAATACTTAAGTAAATCATTCGTATTATTGACCTTATAAATTCACTCTACTGTATGTTCTTACGATAAAGGTATTATTTTCGTAAAAAACACGGAATTATTACCAAGGATAGGTTATAGTTCCTAAGACTAGAGTATTTATGACTTAAATTGTTAGTTGGGTACTTATTTTATGTTTTATAATAATCATCTGTTTTAAAAGGAGTTAATTTATGAAATTTTAAAATTTTTTTATTTATCCATATTTCGGTAACCAAAATTCTCACTTTTACGTTTTAGCTTGTTTCAGCCTTCAGATTCATATTCGCATCAAACGGGCTTCAGTTTTGAGACAGCCGTATAGAGTTTTCACTAAAATGTTCAAAGTAGAGCTTTACCATTTAAAAAATTATCCTCTGACTTTAATTCGTCCAAAATTGGCGAAAAGTAGATTACGTAATAACTTAAACAGTCTAATAATCTCAAATTATCTAAAATACTCACCTTCATCCTTTTTCAATCCTATAACGTGATTAAAAAAAATCTCGTCTAGCCTTAACTACTATTTGCTTTTTGGAGCTTCTTATTGAAAATTTTTTTGCAACCATTTAACGATCTGTAAACTAGATTAAATTTTTTTAATAATAGTTCTAAGGTTCCGCTCTTATAAACCCTATATCGTCGAAAATAACTTCATAAATTTTGATTTATAGTCAATCCATTTCTAATATCCGATCTTGAAGTGAGATTGTCCGAAATTATAGGAATTTCGAAGACGGCTTGTTAACTCCGATAGTGGGAGATTCGACACTGGCTAAATTATCGGGCAAACCTTCTGGCTATTCCGATCAGAGAATCAGATATACTACATTTAACATCATACTTAAGATAAATATTGACAAAAGGGATGGACCTGGTATTTTTTGTAATGGTTAACCAACCGTCTGATATACGCTATGGTCGAAAAATATCGAGCGTTCTCAATTTTATAAATATTGCTACGAGTTTTTAACGAATTCCGAGACTGTTCCATCTACAAGACAGCGGTGGCACCGTACACTAACTACCGACAAGTAAATTCATATGCGTCGATTTATGGGTTACCGAAAATTTCCTTACCCCTCCTATCATCTGGCGAGTTCTGGCTAATTTAAATCGAGAAAGTGTTGAGTACAGGGGTAGCACGCAATGCTAATGTGTTGCTGATCGAAATTTCGGAAATATAATTTTTGTTTTTTTGTCGTTTCTGTGAGCAGATCATTGTTTTTGCGTGAGCATTAAAATATTTATACATATTTTTATTATAAAGTTGAGTTTATTATAAATATTATAGTGACTTATTTCATTGCAAAATGCCTTGAGTGATTTATTGTTTTGTTGATGATTGTCGCAGTAAACTGAAAGAGAGACCGTTTTTAGATGCGCAAAAGACAAAATTAGGTAAGAAAAGAGGTAATTTGTAGTATACAAGTAAACATTTTTTATTTCCTATATTATATTGCAGATGTGAAGCTTGGAAAAATGCTTTGGGTTTTAAAGGAAACCACCAATATAACGGTGGAACAATGTTATGATAGGATAAAAATTTATAATTTGCATTTTTGCTTAATACAAAATCTAAATTGCTCAAAAGTACAGTTAGCTCTACGACTATGGTTGTGCCTCCCAAAAATTTTATGGAACTTGTTATAGAATTGGAAAACACATTCTTAGATCAATTTAATAAAATAGCCCCTGTATATGGTGTCGGTATGAAGCTTAAAATAATAGCTTCAAGAATGTTAAATTGTGTCATCCTTGTACAAATTTCCCAGTTGATTATTTTTATTCATTGTATACCAGATTACGTATTTATTATACACTGAAATTTGCTAATCGTAACATTAAAACTGAAAAAGTACAGAAACAACACCCCAAACTAAGTATACTTGAACATTTGTAATCATTACTTTGGTAAACATAACAATTTAATCAATAATTCACTTTATCGAATCTTAAGCTTTAATAAATGAATTATCTTATAGTAGTATTTTGTGCCCTGAAAACATGTATCGGATTGTGCCGTAAATCAGTAATACACGTATTCAACCACACGACTGTCCCTCGTAACTGTTGTATTATGATAACAGACGTGTAAGGCGCCAGAGAAAAGATTTACCAAAATTTTCAAACGTTCCGACGCGAGTGAATTTACTTGTCGGTAGTAAGTGTACGGTGGACGTAGTGTAATCTTGCACTGCACTGTACAGTATTCATAGATGGTTATTGTTACTAATCTTTTTCAAGCAATGGTCGTGTTTAGCAGATTGTTCGTAAAATTCTTCTTGATAACAGCTCTCGGCTTGCTTGGGAATACCCCATAATAACTGTATTCAAAATACAGTGGTAAGGAAGAAAACATTAGTTATTTATACTATTTGGGATGTAAGTAACATTCACTAACCGAGGAGGATTTTGCGCCCGAGCGATAGCGATAGCGTCCTTGATAAATAAAAAGCTATTTGGATCTTGAGGATCAGCTACCAACAATTCTGAGGTCCAAGGCCCAGGCCTCATGGATCTCATCTGTTTAATGGAAGTATTTATCAGATATGATACAATGACAATATTTTTCCACTATACTCCAAGAATCAGAAAATTTGAGGCGAAAAAACCTGTCCGAAGTTTTATTCATCTGTATTTCAGGTCAAAATTTATGCTCACAGAGATTGGAGGAATCAAGCTTCACTAATACAACAATCAAATTTTTTTTGGAACGTTGAAGTTAGTATCAGATTGCTA
>CAJUYI010000057.1:418242-431869 GCA_910591695.1 Galerucella pusilla
AACAATCAAATTTTTTTTGGAACGTTGAAGTTAGTATCAGATTGCTAAGGAATATTATCCTCGAAGGGAAACTCAACAAATTGTGTCTGGTTTGAATCCCAGGATATTCTGGTATGATTGGCTATGAAAAGAAAGACTGCTTCTTTGTTCCAGAATCTTCCATTAGCATCTCATCAAGCTTTGTCAAGCATTAAATACCTGTACTGCAAGAAGATGCTTCAGATTTCTTGCAAAATATACCCAGTTTGGTTCATTCTACCCGAAAACTTCTACCAAACTATACCTTGTTTTTAAACTAGAAGGAGCATTTTAAGAAACCTCACTTACACCACTGAAAGTTACTAGATTAAGAGGGTTTTCCGAAATGGTCGTGTTCAAACTTTTCGAACAAATTGACAGTTATGTGACATACTTATTATATTGCTCGCAGGTGTTGTGTCCAATAAGGGATCAATGCAAGTCTACAATTTGAATCATCATTGGCCACAGGCCATGGCAAAAGTTGTAACCATATGTCACTTTATTGTGAACAAAATGTTAGCTTATCATGAATAATTCATGTCAAATTCGATTATATAAATATGTACAAAAAAGCTACTGTATGTTTAAATTATTCTCTATTCACATTTGAGCACGAACTAGAAGTCAACAGAAGTTTTGATATCGAGAAATACCCTAATAATAATGTACTGGAATGTGAGTGAAACTTGATGTAGAAATATTTACAATAATAAAGTTTTACTTGGAAATTCATATTATTAACAAGAAAAAAACAGCATAGATTTTGTTTATCAAACTGAATAAATAATAAAAATAGCATTTAACTTTTAGTAGGAATATAATACTCAGTTAAAAATTAAACAACAAACCCGAAAAATATGTACCTAATAGAGATCAAGGTTATGATATTTTCGTATAAACACAAAACTGACAAATATCGTTGTCAGTTGTATCAAAAAAGATGTGTGGAAGGGGCGGCAATTTAACCAATCACTAGGTTGCAGAAAGCCAATTTAAATTCAAATCGCTCC
The DNA here is from genome assembly GCA_910591695.1 of Galerucella pusilla. NCBI lineage: Eukaryota > Metazoa > Arthropoda > Insecta > Coleoptera > Chrysomelidae > Galerucella > Galerucella pusilla. The sequence continues at coordinate 419,274 of CAJUYI010000057.1, forward strand.
TCTTAGTTTAAAAACAAGGTATAGTCACAGATTTTAAAGAGAACAGATACGAAAGCTTGACAGAGAACAGTAAAAAGAGAGAGAGATGGGTGGACATACCCATTTAAATGCCCATCGTCTTATGTCGACTCCGTTCGGACTGCTTCGCGAAATTTGTCAACAGGGTTGTCAATTTGCATAATATTTCCTTGAATTTACGATCATGGGTCGAATATTTTATAAGCATTTTTTTAAGTGTGGTAGTTATACAGATACAAATATTCGATAATTACTTGTTTTAAATCAATTTTATTAACATTAAAATAAGTATACTATTAAAAAGATTATAATGTATAAAAATCATACCATAAATAATACCCATATACTTTTTTCACAAACCACATCCTTGGCAACCATGCACAATAACGGTGACGGCTAACCTAACCTAACATAATCAAAACGTCAAAATATGCTCAAAATCACTTTTAATCTGTGCTCAAAATTCATAACGCCATTTTTGTTTGCTTCATTGTTTGAAGGTGTTCAATCGGCGATATTAATTGTGTTATTTGACTAATCGATTGTGCGTTGTGGTAATATTAACTATGAAAATATAGTGGTATAGATTATTATTCTTATAAAATGAATCAACATCACGGCGAAGTGTATTGTCCATACAGAGACTGTCCAAATAAATTTTATTCGGGAAGAAAAATAAAGCTCTTTCGATTTCCAAGAGATGAGAGTATATAATTTAATATCCCGGCCTATGATAAAAGAAATTTAAAAGTTTTTGACATTAACTTTGGTGCTACAAATTATTATCATGCATAGGTGTATATTGTATTCCCTTTGATAATAAATAAATTAAGAATCATTTGTACTTTAAAATTTGGTTGATTTTTGTAATTATTTGTGTTATCTAAAAAATGTATTCATTAATTATTGATGTCCCAAGAGTAATGACTATTTTTTATAACAAATCATAGGAATGTACATATAGGTATTTGATAAATACATAAATTTTTATTCGATTATGATTATTGTTTTAATTCATGGAGCAGTTTTAAAAATTTAGTGAAAACTTCCAAGAAAACTAGATCCAGCACTAGAAATTGTTATTGTCCCCGAGTCAACAGTGCAATTTGGTAAGAAATTCGGAAAATATTTTAAACTGGCAACATCGCGGCCATACCGAGTTAAAGGTCCAAGGTCATTGACGCGACGGAGCTGAAAATCGTTTGATGTTTTACCGGGATTCGTATCTGTTCTCTTTATAATCTGTGGTATAGTCGTAAGACTTTAGCAGATATGACCTATCCGTCATTTAAATGGACACTATCGTTCGAATCATCGTATAGTTAGACTGTTGGTAGATAATCAAATATCCCCCACATCTCCTCACAAACCTAACCTAACCTAATCCGAAATTTATATTCAATTGGCTATTATTTTTTTATGTAAAGAAAAAATTATTTGTTTTCTGTTGATAGTCAGTAGCTCATCACACATTGTAGAGTTTTAATGTGACACCATCTGGTTATTTATTTTTAGTAATATATATTTTTCAAGCTAGGTATATCAAATTAAAGGAACAAATGAGGATTATTATCATTTTGCAAGATATTCAATCGATTCAAGTGTTGACAAAATCGATGTAGAAAAGTAAACTAACGAAGCTACCGGAAACCCAGTGACATCATAATAAGATTTGGGTAGATACTTCAGATATAAAAATTACAAATCATCTAAACATACCCATATCACAACGTTCTAGCTTCAAAAGAATATAATTAAGAGGCTGTTCACATCATAATACTTGATAGAACTTAAATATAATGTAGCGATGAAAGTTTTATTGGTATTTGATTAATTTATGAATATGTTCACGACTGGTTGCCTTTTCATGGTCTGCTTGAGTATTTGAAATGTTTTCAACTGTGTTTTTAACGTATTGCTACTTGTGTGCTGAGAGTTGTACTCGGTATATTCACATGCCATTTGGAAGTTTTCATTTAGAAGTCCGTCCGGTGTGATGAGGTATTATTTGGTACCCTCGGAGTAACTCGAGATATTTAACTTTAAAAAAACCATGTATAAGCCATACTCTTCCTAGCCTACTTTTGATGGATTTGATACATTTCTAGAGGATTTCGGTAACACATGACAAATTTTGTATGATTCAGCACCCAGGGCTTGCTCGCCCGAAGCTTATACTATACCTTTTGACGTGGATCACCTATAAATGAGATAAATTTTAAGTAAGCTTTATACAACGAGCCCTAAGTGTATTCATTCATTCATTCGTTTGGGTTGTGCTCAACATGGCAGGCACTTGAGCTGAATCTTTGTACCATTACCCATGTTATCTACTCTTATTCCAGAAGTTTCGTGTCTTCTATATCCTTAATTATCCTATCCTATACAATAAGGTCTCCTCAGCTTACAGAAAAAGACAAAATCCTAAACAAGTACCTACCTAGCAAATAGTGTAAAAATGAAACCGGGAAGATAATTATACTCAGGTTTGTTCCAGCTGGCATTTATGAACCGTACTATGGAATCCTTTCAAGTATTATATAGTATAGGACATGAATAAGTTATTCCTGATTTGCCAGATCTAGTTATAGTTTACAAAAAGTGGGATTTGAAACAGTTTCTGAGTCTTGATCTTGAAAAACTTAAACATGTAAGAGCTCCCATTCTGCCGCTGAAAGATGCTTTATATTTTCATTGCTTAATGCAGCTTGTGTATACTATATACTATTGGGAAAAGTAATTGTAATTTGAAAAGTGATTGTACTCATGAGTATGATTAGATAATTTGAAAAATATATTTACAAAGTAGGTACAACTTCTCCACAGCTGCGATTACAATTTCAATGTACTAATACAATTAATTACATTTAAAAGACAAATTATAATTATTAATTTCTTTTTAACAAGGTATTACCCAGCACTGCCGTATACCAGGTTGAATCAGCCTGTATGGGTACACATCTCGTTCAGTCCTTCCTATGGGTATAGTTACTTGGAACTTCTTATTAAAACAATATCTCGTGGACGTTGCGTCAATGGGTTGCCCCATTAAGTCACCCGCTTTCAAGGTCCTTGATAAGCTTTCGATAGTTAGCACTTTGTGTTTGAATTATGTGTTACTTAGCCTTACAGCTTACAGCTCACACTTGCAGTTTCTTTGTCCATCACACTACTGATCCACCCTTCTTCCTAACACTATTGACTTCAGGCCATGTAGTGCCACGTTTTTCCTGAAACTGATTATTTGTATTTTCTGAGCATTGACCGTCAGTATACACCAATTATATATACACCAATCTATATTTAAGGCTGTTTGCATTCTCCTTTTATAGTCTTATGATTGTAATTATTCACCAAAACAGGTTGTTGATGTTAAGTGATACATTTTTCTTGATTCCGTCACTAAAACTGCATATAAAACACGGGTTTTACATTCGCACAACGTCACTCGCTTCATAAGGAACTTTAGTACGATGCATTTGAATTAAAAAACGACCCAACCTCAACATCCAATGTGAAAGTTTCCCGCCAGCTTCAAATTGTTGTATACAGTCAAAATATTATTTGGTAAAAAGTTACACTATTTTGTGCGTCGGGTTTAGTGGGGAGAGAGGGGGAAATGTTAAAAATTAGTAGCTTTTATCTGTTTTTCCGAAATATTTCGAAAACTATGCGATTTATCGCAAAAAGTGTTATGTACCGAGTGTCCCAATAAGAATGGCTATCGGCCATATCTCAGGAACCGTTTATAGTAGAGCTTCGGGAAAAAAAATGATAACAAAAGTGAACTCCAGAAAAACCTGGAAATTATTTACCGACATGTAGGTCCACCGCCAGAGGGCGTAATTAAATACCAAAAAATATAAAATGGATAATTTACAAAGTTTTCCTAATTAAGATGCATTTGAACTATGATTATCGTATTCTTCAAAAAATTCAGCATATATTTGGTTTTATAAGTTTAAGTCTATCTCTTCAAATAAGAGGTGGGGGGAAGCGGGAACTTTATAATCAAAAAACGCCTGTAATTCCAGTTCTACTTAACCTATCTATGCAAACTTAGTCTTTTTGAAGAGAGCTCCTTTCTACCAATGAAAGAGTTATAATTCCGAAACAACCTAATGAGTAACGTATACGCTAGAGGGCTCTATTTATTTTTTTTAAATCTAGCTATCCTTGAAAAATGTTGATTTTAAACATGCAGTTTTGATTAAGGAATATAAAAGTAGACCAAATTAGCAACATAATAGCGAAAACCGCATGTCGATATCTTTTTCGTATTACGAGATATCCTAAGAAATGTTTAAATTTTAAGCTTTTCTCTTTAAACATAAATTACTCCGGTTTGACTGAACAGATTTTAACATTTTTTGACTCCTTAAAATTGTCTTTCTTTGTTCTATTAATAATAGTTCCAATTATTATGTCAATATTACTTATGCTGCTTACTTAAACGGTGTATGAGTCACGAAAGTTTTCAGTTTTTAAAAAGTAGCGCCCCTTGAAAAGGAGGTGAGGTTGTCGTTCCTTCAAGGGCTTATCAGTAACATACCAACGGCCACGGAAATCATAACTTAAATTTACAAGACACTATCCTGTATAAAAACAGAAGTTTTTCTTCAGTGATATCATATTGGGACAAGAAAATAAAATTTCCACTTTCGCACCCCGTAACTCTGGAACCATTCAGTTTAGCATGATTATCTACATCTACAACACTTTTCACGCTGAATCGTATAGTTTTTGAAATATTTAGAAAAAAACTATAAAAACTACTAATTTTCAAATTATCCCCCCCTCCCCTTTAAACCCGACGCACAAAATGGTGTAACTTTTCACCAAATAATATGTGGACTGTATAGAACAAATTAGAGCAGGCGAAATACTTTTACTTTGGATGTTGAGGTTTGGCTCTAATGGCACCGTACTACTTAGAAAACTCGAATGAAGTAAAGTTTTTGACAATTTACTTAATATACTGTTTTGGTTCGACTTGAGTTTTATTGAATATTTTTCTGATCACTAGTTCTCTGGCTAATTATCAAGCCTTGTAGAGTCGATTTCCATATGAAAAATCATTATAAGCTCGTACGTAAACAACTTATGAAGTTATTCATTTGAATCAATATACCTCGTCGAACATGCGAAGCATTTGTTTTGATCCCTCGAAATATGTTTGAGCAAATCAAACAAACAACTATTTAACTTTGTACATATTTGAGTTTGTAATGAAAATTGGGGTAATCCAATGAACATATTGTTCTTCGATACAAATCAATCTAGATTATAATAGATACAATTTACTGAATAAATATTATATGTAAACAATAGACTAGCAGGATAACAAAAAAAACCTTTCACAAACCATACAATTATGACAAATATACAGGAGAGGAATATCGATAATGAAAAATAGAGGTCTAGAGATCCGGTTCGAAGGACATTTGAATTTTCATAGAAATTAAATTTTATCAAATAAAAAATATATTGAGATATTGTGTGTTCCCTTATTAGACACAGAATAGCTGTGATGACGAAGACGATAATAAGCATCTTTGCAAACTTTGAAATTAGGGTTGTAAATTTCTACAATTATTATTTATCGAGAGGTGGAGATAGAAGAAGTCGTTAAATATTATTAACAATTACTTATCTATCAAAAATCACAAGAAGAGAAGAGAAGCTTATGATTAAAATTAGCAAATATATTTTTATTACATATGGAATTTAGTTCTAATTCAAAGGAAAATGAAAACACAGCTTGTTGTATTTTCGAGATCACTCGACAACATTTCGTGTACGAAATTGAAAGAATTTTGCTCGAAAATCGGTAATCCGTACCCACTCGAGTGGGTATGCACCATTCGAATATTAAACTTCGTATACGATTATAACCTCATTTCTTTTTAATTGTGTGTCTATATTGTTTTGCCTATTCAGGAATTACACATTATCGATATAATTAAACAGTTGATTATAAGTTGGATATTTTTATGATAAAATCAGTCTAATAAAACAGAGAGCACTAAAAATTTTTCTTTAGACTTTTCTTTTTGTAAGGGAGAAATGGAATGGTCGAAGTTCCGGTGTTGCCGATGTAAATCATTATCGCATACGAATACGTTTTGGAAGATGCTCCAAAAAGACGAACTTTGAATTGTGTGTGATTTTTTTCATTCGAATTAAATCGCATACAGGAAATTTCGATTGATCTCGAAAACACAGCACCAGCATCTAAATACGAAAAGATTAGCTCAACCTAATTAATGAAAATAAATCGTCTATAAAACTGGATTAATGTACCGTAAAACCGCGTAACTAATGGACCATGTCGTTGGCTATACGATATCCTACAAGATGAATAAAATGAATAAACACTAACAAAGTGTTGATCAACAGATCGGCTTACATAAAATTTGGTCCATCCAAGGAACTACATGAACAAGAAGAGTTTTAAAAATAAGTAAATTTGTTTTTAACGGGAAAATATGTTTATATAAATTTAAGTCATCACCATTTCGAAATCAAAGAGAATAGAAGAGCCCCTTCATCATCCTTAAAGTTGCACTTGAGCATTATTTTCTAGTTTATTTGTTCCAGTTAAATTGGTACTTACATCTATATTATAATATTGTTCATTGTGTCCCCTCTTAGTTTCAGTGGCGGCTCCCCTATTAGGTCATTCCATTAAAAATTAATTTAAAAAGGGGCTAGTCAGTGGCGTTCCATATTTGAAGATTTTGGTCACATCACCTAAGACCCTCCTATAAAATTAACCACGAGTTTCTTTAACATCGGACGACATATACTTAGTAATAAACGAATGCAAAAATAATAAAGCTATGACTCTATAACATAATATAAGTTATCAAATGTGCTTAAGGGGCATCTACCAAATACGACCTTGCACAATTATGCTTTGTATATTTTTTTGTTTCCCTACGTCCTCACGTTTAAGTTCACATAACGAAAATTTTATTAGAAATATGAAAGCTCCGCAACATGTAGGTAGCCAAGCGGTCCAAGCGGATTTTGGATCAATAAGGAATTGTACGGTCATAAGTAATTTGAGGATTCTGAGATTTTTATATAGTATTCATAAAACTTCAAATTACACCCCTTATAAATTAGTTTTTCCATTCAATCCATATTTAATTCTTTACAAGCGCTCAAACTTTGCTTAATATGTGTATTTTTCATATTTTTTCAACAAAATTTGGTTAGCATTTCAAAGGTTTTATTCAATGAGAACTCTAAGTTCAACATCAATCTACATGATATATTTTTTTCTTAATTTTCAATACATCCATTACTTCGAAATTCTTTGCCAAAAATACTTCGAAATTCGCTGCCGATAGATTCCCCTTAATATAATTAAAAATTTCGAACAACGATGCTGCCTAATCCTGCCTGACACAGAAATTTTGCATGTTGACAGTATTCGGACAATGAAATTTTGTGAGGATGTTATGGATCTTGTGATGAAGAGGAAAACTTGGGTGTTGTCTACGATGCTTGGTCAAGTTTTGAAGATGAATTGGATGTGTGTGGTGAGAACTACAACCAAACGAAGAAAAAGGATGATTGTCTCCATGAAGGCTGCAAGAACCTCGTGGACGCCTGTGGCGGGAAACAGGCAGCTTTTGTTTTTGTACTTACAAGAATAATGTTTTTTTCCCAGAATTTATCTTTTGTTACTTTTCCAGATAAATAATTTACGTTCAATGTATGAATATAGTTTAATGAAATACCTGATGAAAACTTTAAACATTATTTTCCGCTATTATTGCACGAAATGATGAATGTGTCATCTCACCTAACACATTGCGTCATCTCCCCCCACTTACTTAGGTGAGATGACAGAACATCAAGAAAGAAATTCAAAAAAAGTGCGCCATCTCTCCGAGGTTTACCTTAACAACGAAGAGTCCACCAAGAACGACGAATCAACTTTACCATTACGTTTGCATCACAATCCTTCATGGGTCCAATATTGGCCAAGGTTTCTCACATTAGGGACCCAATATACATGGAAATTGAATTTTGGGGCTAGTATAATAACGACATTATGATCGGAGCGTTCTACATAAAAGAAAATATAGCTGGCTTTCAGAATTTGAACATTGTCCCCATATCCGTCGATTAGCTGGAAATAGATTTGATGGTATTTGGTTTCAACAAGATTATTGTCCAGTCCACAAATGCTGTTACCGAGTCCTTAAATCATACTTTTTCAGGACGTTTAATAACTATGCAGTAACCTAACCAAAAAATTACATCTACTGTATCCTGAAAATACACCACATCTCTAGCGGGTAAACCGGAAGTACGCCATTTATATAAATGTGTTACAACAAAACTCACGGTAATTTTAAACCTAACTGTGGAAACCGCATCTTATTATCTAGAACCGTTTCGGAGATATAAGCTCTTGAAAACAGTCAGAATATAATGAGACACCCAGTATATGAAAGGCTTTTACACTATATCTCAGAAACTATTAATCGTACAGCTTAAACGAAGCGCTGCTGGAAATGTTTTTCAAGTCCTCTACTCCACCGCTAGAGGGCGTAGTTCAATATCCCAAAAATATTTTATACAGGGTTTGGTAACATCTGAATATCTCACAAACGGAAGAAGATAAAAAAAAATTTAACACGAGTTGCAAGGTTGCCATAGGAGTATATTCCCATGGTACAACAAAACCTACAGGATGGTCATGAAAAGCGTAGTGAGAGTTTTTTAAATGGAACTGTATAATATATTATTTTTTTAATCCTTATGACTTTCAGATTAACTTTTTCAAAAAGTACCATATCACTATGTAGCCGAATCGACTTTAGGTGCGCAACCCCAACTAAAAAAATATTCAGAGTCGCACTTTTGATGAGTTGGGTTGGCTTCTTTGATGCCTTAAGCACCAAATATAACTTCAGGTAGGTCAGGTAGGTGCAACTGCAACCGTAATGTACAATACCAGCCGTTCAGGTTTGCCTCGCTCAAGGAGGGGGGAGTCTTGAACATATCCTTCAATTATCCCACAAATTATCCAAAATTTGATGCCTGCAATATATATGATAGGCTTTTATCAGCCGTTTAGGTTAATGCCTCAATCAAGGAGGGTTTTTTTAACATATCCTTCAAGTACCCTACAAATTACCCAAAATATGACACCTGCAATATATGATAGGCTTTTACCAGCCGTTTAGATTAATGCCTCGATCAAGGAGGGTTTTTTTAACATATCCTCTAATTATTCTACAAATTATTCATAATATAAAACCTGCAATATATGATAGGCTCTTACCAGCCGTTTAGATTAATGCCTCGCTCAAGGAGGGGGGATTCTTAAACATATCGTTCAATTTTATATTTATATATTTGGTTTCGTAATTTGGATTGTGGTGATTCATTTATTATTATCTTAGAGTATTTTTGAAATTACCTTTTCCTTTCCACACACCTTTTCTTACTCGTGTCGAAAATAAAAAATTAATTTACCAACTTTGAAATCAACCAAAAATGACTTCTTTCCATATTATATGGCTGGAGTTAAAAAAATATTACTAATAGAAATAATCTTTTACTGGAAATTCAGTTGAATTTATAGCTTTTATTAGGTGTTGGGCAAAGAATGTCTAAATCCTTCGCCAACTTAAACTTACCCATAATCAAGAAAAGATAACCCGCTGCCTTTTATAAAGAAATGACATATTTTAGCAATTTCCGTTGTAGGCGAGAAATATATATTAATGTTTCGAATTGCCGAGATAAAAGTGCCATATTAAGTACCCTACGGGGGACAATTATTGCTGTTGGACCACCCTGAAGCGAATTAGCGGCCAAGGGGTTGATTACAATGCAAAGCTATTATACTGTTCTTGCTCAAAGATTTCACCCTCAACCCGACCGCTTTGTGGTGAAAAATTTGATATATTTATTGTGATATTTTTTTTGAATTAATTCTCTATTCGGTTCGTGATGGTTTGATGCAAAAATTAAGCGCATAGATTCGGAATAGAGGAAATTACACATAATGGAAGTTGCGGTTAGTGGTCACTATTGTTATACAATACTGTTCTATAATATTGTATGCCGATCTAAAATAAGTGGACCATACACAGTGAACTAGCGAAATTGAAACTGCGATTTTTGAATAGTACCTCAAAATTCAGATATAAATCGAACTCTATATACAGAGTGTCTCAGCAAAGAGAATCGAAAACTTGGGAACAAGTCGGTGATTTTGAAATAAAGTCAGTACTTCTTGTATTTTTTTTCCTACCCTCATAAAGAGTATACAGTTTCCTACCTCAATATTATATTTTGTTGAATTAGGGCTGAAATTAAAAATACACTCGAACGGTGAATCAGAACTTGATGGAAATTTAATGAATTATTGTCAAAAATATGAATGTATTTGTCCGTTTATACCATTAAGTGTAGTAATCCGAAGGAACCAATCCCACACAGAACTACAAAAACTTTCTTGGACAACCAAACTGCCTTAAGAGCGCTTAGCTCTTATCGTGTGACGTCGACTTTGTTATCAATCTGATAAAAAAGACTGGTGTCTCTGGTTTAGATTTTTGACTATTCTGGTACAGAGGTCAACGAAAAGGCAGACTCCCTTGCAAGAAAGGGTACTGATCTCGGAATATTATGATCGAGATGTCATTCGATTCGTCATGACATCTAAAAACCTTTTGATAAATTTTTAGTGAGGCTTGCTACAATTACCAAAGTTATAAACAATTGAGTAAAAAAAGGCGGTTTGGTTTTTTGCGAATATCTCAAAAAGAAATCAAAATTATTGAAATTTGAAATATGCATCAAAAAGATGAAGAAATTTCCTGAAAAAAGTACCACTTTTCGAAACTGTATGACCAATAATTATGCTAGATGATTGAATATTCAACTCTTAACGAAAAAACATTATTTCAACTTATTAAATATGGAAATTAGGAACTGAAAAATTTCAGGCATCTATAGGATAGATCAATAAACAATTATCCGACGACTGAAAATGTCTATCGAGATTTTTAATTAACAATTTTTTGTATCACGAGCATACCTTGAAAGTGCGATAATTGTTAAACTAACAATTTTATGAAATGTTTGAGCGGAGAAGATTCTTCCTTTGCCTTTGTCAACTTTAAGGTTTTATTTGATTTATAGGTGGTATTTAGTCATATACATATGGCTGTAGAAAAAATCATGTGTGTTTTTCGAGCGTAAAGTAAAATTGCCGCTTTCAACATTCTTTCTCAAGCGGCAATCTGTTACTTTACACTTTAAATGCCTCTCGTAAAATTTGAATAAACTCATTCAAATATAATCTTGTTATTGATACAAAAGAAATCAAAGTTATAATAATCACTCAGATATGGTAATAAAGAACTTGCCAAATTGACAGAAATAAAACAAAGCAATGCACATGATTAATAATTATTCTAACCAGTCTACCAATACCATCATAGAATGTAAGTAGTGAAAATGAGGAGCTAATATTTTGGAAGACATTAACTTGGAATTTTTCAAATTAAACGCTGTAAAAGAAACCATTCATGATATCCACATTCATCCACTTCTCCTCTCTCCTTTTACTTCTTAACCCTGAGAGAAGCTTATACTATAATCAGAAGAATCCAAATCAGCCATACCAAACTAACATAAGGATATCTGATGTCTTCAGGGAATCGTCCCGTTTGCCAAAGCTGTAATTGTGACCATCAAGCACATACTGACGGACTGCAAACAATTTTCTGCTACATATTGTAATGCTTTTCTTATTTATTTGAAGTGTTTTTACCGTGGGTTAAAATTATACACTCACTATGGCTAATTACTATTGATTTAAAGAAACACTTACACACTATAATAAACTTAATTTATATACACACTACTTAATGTCTATTAATTTATCTACACTCGGTATAATAATTGTTCTAATTTATCTTCAACACTATTTATATTCACTTTCTGTTCACTCACTGTATACTGAAACTGTTTACCGATTCACTGTATACTGAACAACTCTCCGATTCACTCGAAAACCCGCGTATAAATAGTATCCCGAATCTCTAGAACTTTCTGGAATTCACCGCTTTCTACGCTGTTCGAGAACCTTTCTAGAAAGGTCGCATTCATAGTTTGCGACAGGACCGGCTTCTGAATGACTGAGTTCGTAACATTGCCCCCTCCTTAAGTAAGTTCCTCCTGGAACTCCTGTGTAGCCGGGACTGGATGTTGGAATCGGCAACTGGATCCATTCCTACACTTTCCGGTCGTATGGAAATAACAGGGTACTGTCTTCATCGGATACTGATTACGTGGGGAATAGCTGCAGATTAAAATGTAGACATCGGTACCTTCGAAGATCACTTCCACCATATTCCGAATGACTCGCCAATCCAACTGGTTGCTCTCTATCCTAGGCATCGCTAGTTTCTTCACGTTGGATTCCAGCACGTGGTCTCGAAGACATCGTAGCGCTTCCCACACATTCCGGTAGGTGGATCGATCTTGAAATTCATTCTTTGTTACCAGATAGAAGATGTGTCGTAAATTGTGTTTAA
>CAJUYI010000058.1:0-71356 GCA_910591695.1 Galerucella pusilla
GTCAGGGCAGGATCATTGACTCTGTGCCTTAACCAGTTCAGATTTTTAAGTTGTTCAAGTTCTGAGATAAGTTGTGGTGAAAACGGATTTTTTTTTTGTTTTTTGAACTTGCTTAAATATTTTTCGTTTTGGAAATGCTACATCAAAACACCATTGATAATTTGACATAAATGTGTTAAAGGCAGTGTCAATATCTGACTCCTGACACTGTTCAAGATCAGACCTCACATAAATATTTTTAAATTCATATAGGGTGTTGGTGTTAAACTTTCGTGCTAATATGTAGGTATTTACCTCATTGTTGATCAAGTTTTGCATTGCCCACGTAATAACTTGTGCATGATGATCTGAGACACTTGACTAATCGTGAAATGTCTTGAATTACTGACCTCAGCTGTGAATTTACTTGAATTCTTTGCATCAGCTGTAAATTTTCTGAAATTCCTAGTTTAAACTGTGTTTATTAAACTGTGATTTTTTTTAAATTTCCAGTTTAACCGGCAAATTTGTAGGTATTAATGATCAAAGCTGTGAAATTTCTAAAATTTCCAGTTCAAGCAATAAATACAGTTAAATTCTTGCCCTCAGTTGTAAATTTCTCTAAATTCCTAGCCTCAAAGTGAATTTCCTAGAATTCCCAGTTTAAGCTGTATTTCCTGTTCAAGCTGCATTTTCACTCAAATTCTTAGCAACAGCTTTAAATTTACTGCAATTCTCAGTGTTATCAGCAAATTTCTTGAAATTCCCAGTTTAAGCTGTGAATTTCTTGAAATTTTCGGGCCCGGTAGTAAATTTCCTAAAATTCTCAGTTTAAATTATGAATTTTTTTAAAATTACTTGTTTGTGTGTGTGTGTCAGAGAGATGGTCTCGGACGGTGTCCATTAACCACAAAATTACTAGTTTGAACTCTAAATTATCTGTCAAAACTCAATTAGTGATAGTATATTTGCTATAATACTTATTAAATAAACTACAAATCTCACGAATCTTTACTAATCTCTTCCTTCACAAACTCTGTTTTTAATATAGGTGGAGCATTTTATGAAACCTCAATAAATAAACAGAAAGCTGACAAATGTCATTGCCAGTTGCATTGAAAGAGCTGTGTGAAACTGGCGGCAATCTGACCAATCGCTAGGCAGCAGAAATGTCAACTTAAATTCAAAACTTTCCTCTTAGTTTGAAAACAAGGTAAAGCTATAATCATACACTTATGCTCTTCCTTGTTAACGATTCTTTACAAACCTTTTTCCTGAATTGGTCTAACTTTTTACCTACAAAATACCTATAGCACTTGATACTTCTTTCTGAAAACCACCAGAAATCGCAATGGTTCTCACTATTCAATTTTAACTCTCTGTGATACAAAAACAAAATATTGATCGAATGTTTCCTTAAAAAAATGATAGTAGTATAAGGGAATACAGATAGCGAGACTGGAAAGATTTAGTATCAAATGTAAACTGAACTTAACATGTTCGATATCAGTTTATGATAATTGTGCGTAGTTATAAAAGCCAAAATAAGCATTCGTAGACAGAAGCGTGCATGCATGAAATATTAAAAGCAGATCTGCAGGAGATAGACGGCACGTGGCGTCTGTGGCTACTGATACCGGCCGGTCACGTGTCCGTGGATTTTCGAGTTTATTGTTTTCAATTATTTTGTTAGAGGGACACACAGTGTGTAAATTGATGCGAACGAATTTTGAGTCGATATTTTGCGGTAAAATATATAATAAATATATTGGATTAAAAAAATTATATACTGGGAAAAGTAGAATTCGATAGATGGCGCTCTGAAATGTCAATGTCATCTTAGCAACGAGTAAAACATATCAGCTGCCGTATAAGCCCTTTGATATTTAAGTGGTTTTATTTTGCTGTTTCAGTTATTTTCAGTGTGTTTTTTGTAAGACTTTTGCTTTTTCTTTGATTGTGCTTTAGTATTTTGAGTTGTTAAACTAAATTTTGACTCCTAATTTTTTTTATTTTTGGAGTAATAGGTATGGTTGATATTTGTGAAAAGTACAACAAGAGTTCAATTAACTGTTTAGTTTAACGTCTGATTTCGTGTATTTATATTATTTTTGATATAGTCATAACTACAAAAGTTGCAGGGAAGGTACGTTTGTATTGAGTAATATTTTAAATCTTTAATACCGACTTATTTTCTCTCTGATCTGCAATGAAATCAAAAAATTGAATTATATAACCTCTTCCATAACATCTCTGATTATATAAGAATATTTCCTCAGAAATTATGACAGTTGAGTTAAATAGAAAAACACAGTTTTAAACTTGTCACTGACACAAAATTGAACAAATAAAGTACGAATTTGCTGTAATTACGTAGACTTGCATATAATACAATAACAATGCAAAACAATAGTTATTTGTTTTACTAGGCATTAAATCTGCTTTTCTGCCGTGTGAAACATATAATTTTTTCTTCAAATTTGTTCCAATTCCACGCAAAATCGACTTTTTCATATTTAAATTGCGTTTCATTATCAATATCCAAATAACTAAATTATTTTATCAAAGGTAACTGGGCCCTGCGTTACTATGTTTACCGCTGATGACGTTTGTTGAATATGTTTGTTTACTGTTTACTTTGTCATTGTCAATTTTGAAAACTTGCCATGTTAGAAATGGATTTACTGCAAAGTGAGGAAGAATTGATGCAATTAACACCACTTGAGATAAGAGACCAGGCGCGAGATGCGAAATTTAACCTTTTACCGGCAAAATCAAGAACTGTATATGAACTCACATACAGCAGATTCATGGAATATAGACAGAAGAAAAATATAGGATCTTTCTCTGAAAATGTGCTGATTGTCTATTTTTCCGATCTTTCAAAGAAAATGAAGCCTTCAACGTTATGGTCTACCTATTCGATGTTAAAAGCTACCCTGAACATAAAAAATAACATTGATTTCGTGTTGTAGTTTGTAGTTTTAATGCCATAAAACCAGTTTTTATTATCATCAGCACCATTTTGAGTTTTCTTAATGGCATTGTCAATTTTAATAACCAGTTTGATTTAAATTATTACTTGGAAGGTTGCCTAGCAACGAACTTTTTCTGCCTAGGCAGTAAAAGTGGACTTTTTCTGCCTAGGCATTAAAAGTACAACTTCTAAGCCTGCCAAGTGTCATTAAAAGGTCGCTTTTAATGTCATTTGGAGAAAAATTATTTTACTCGTTGCGATAGTTTTTCCGCCAGAGGTATCATTGAATTCTACTCTGCCCAATACAGACTGTCATATTTGAAGGTGTAACTATATATTTCATTCGATTAGACGAAACTTGTATTTTATAGAAATGACAATCTGTATAATGCGGTCATTTCAAACAGTTAATTATAATCCTGGAAAACCAACACCACGTCTGCAAAACCGACTTCTAAGTAATTAAATCACACTTTATCATATAGGCATTTGTTCCTTTTGCATCATTTACCTGACAGCAGACTACTAACTAACACTCTAAGAGGTCAGACTTGTGTGTACGCGTAAATTAATTACGTTAATTCTAGACCAAAGCAGACAGACTGTTTAGGGAGATCAAGTTGGCACAATGTTTTGGAAATATGAAACTGAAAGGGAAGTGAATGATGCTTTGGTTGTTGATATGGAATTAGCGAATTTACGTTAAGGCACTTGTTGTAGACTGGAATTATATAGTTATTTAATTTAATTATGGTTCGTTATAGGATCCGATATCAAAAAGAGCAATACGTTAATATTTCTTTCTCTTATATTCACATATAAAATTTATGAAATAAAAAGCTACTATTCACTTTATCACAGTTTCCTGTAACAGTTACTATCAATAGCACGTCATAAATTAATAGTTGCTTTTTTTCTATCCCCTAGCTTAGCTTAACTAATTACAGAATTCTTAGCTGAGCTGAATTGTAGTTCGAACGCACATTTCAAACGCTGTAAAGTCGACAATATCGGCGCAAGCGCATTTGCATATAATCAAAGATGGGAAGGTAAACAAATTAATAAATCAAAAATTTATTGAATCAGAACTTTCAACTTCTAAGGTTAATTAAAATAAAAATTACCAGTAAAATCAGGAAACTAGCAGCTCAGAAAATGGATTTACTGGATCCACATTTGGAACAACACAACAGGTCTCGAAGAAGGTAAACCTTTATGAATTAAAATAAAAATTCAAAACGAATTCTATTAAAAAAGCTCCAAATATGTGTTTCAAGGTTAGAATCTTTATCAGATGTCAAAAATTAGTGACTTTTCTTGCATTCGCGATTAAACTTAGCTAAGAAATTTTGCTAAGTTAAAAATCCAGCATACTTGGCGGAGGCAAGGGGGGAGGTCAGTTGATCTTAGTAAACTTCATTGGCAAAACGAACGCTAGCTTAGCTAAGTTTAACTTAGGTTAGCTTATATTGGTGGTAGAAAAAAAGCAACTAATATTTCTGAATAATCCAAAAAATATATAATATACAGGAAGCTGCATTTAAAATCAAAAAGATGGTACTACAAGCCCCAAAGGTTATGGCGAGCAATCGCGCAGGTATAGACTTTCCCAACTAATGGGTCGATTCTGAGAAGTCACATATGAGTTACAGAAACTTTAAGATATAGTAAGTTGCCTTGTAATTATTACAGATTTTTGCTTACAGACATGCTCAGATTTGACCCATAAATTACTATTGGATTACGATAAGCCCTTTGCCGGTCAGTGTCGTACCTATACCACAAAAATTATTCAGACAATAGCAAACGCCAACAGAATTGGAACACAACTAATGATACGCCTCTGTACAGAGATATATGTCTTGCAAAAGCTGTAGTGGGAGGTAACATTAAAAATGAGTCTGTGCGCATGAGGGCGGGCTCTCCATTACGTTTGGCGCTTGCAGTATTGCCAATTTGTCACGTGACAGAAGCTGTTTAATTGGTTGCTAGCTCTTTTGACAGTTAGCTGTTCACGTATCAGATAAGTGAGGTTAGGATTTTGTGGATAAGAAATTCATTTTATCAGCCATTATAATCTCCAAACAACAGATGAGCTACAAAAACTAACAGAATAGTGAAACGATTGATAGCAATAAAAAATACTATATATTTTCAATCAATAGTCACATGATGTTAGTTCATGCACAGGTTTTCAATATAAAATAATTGAATAGAGGATGTTTTTACTTGATGAAAATCCATACTAAACTATGAAATAAAACAATTTAATTTCATCGTTTAATATAAAATAAATTTAGCTTATCTCTATTTAGGTATTTTCTTTCAAAAATACGAAAACTGCAATTAACAAAGCTTCAAAGGTTGATTTCCTAATCAAGCAAACACAGTGCTAAGTCACAAATAGTAAAACACATAATTACTCACACAAAATATATATATCTAACCAAAAACTTGCACAAAACATTCACTACACTATTTTGAATCATCTGTGTGTTATCTCATGCCACAGACTAGAATTATTAGGTAGCTGCGAAGATTGATAAGAAATTAGTGTCACTGATTAGTTTCAAAATAAATATTATTTAATGGTTTTAGTAATCTGAACATTGCGCATTGGTACCTAAAGTGCTATTGTAAATATATTTGCATCAATTTATGTTCTCACCTTATTTATATTTTCATTTCCTAATTTTATGTGAATATCAACTCAATTCATATTTTTTTGTATAAATAGCATATCAGAATTTTTTTTTAAATTTGTTTCACTGCTTATTCCCTGTCAACCATCTCCGGTATCTCTACAAATTATTGTTCACCTTTATTCTTCCGGTTTTCTTAAATTGTACTTGTATACGACAAAAGTAAAGTATTTTGGATGCAATTGTGCTTTTTCTTCCCCCAAATAAGTTATATTAGGTATTTTAGTCTATAAGAATGAATATCCTTTCCTACTTTATTTTTGATTACTTTTGGTAAGCGAATAAACCCAGCTTTTCTTAAATTCAATTCAATTCTTGTCTTCGTTTTAAAAATAATCTGCACTACCAACCACTATTACAATAATTTTCAACAACGTACACCCTGCGCCCATTTTTAATAATTTAAATACTTCTAGTTCACACTTTGAGCTTTTGTCATATAAAGTTTACTTTTTTACTACTGTCATGTATTTTGTCATTTCTGTTTTAAAATGGGCACGGGAATTGCAATGCGCGACGCCGAGTTGAAAAAAGAAACTGCTTAGATAGACGATTTTGTCAATTTTTCCGTATGAGTTCGTTCTCCTTATTCAGTCTTCTTGACGAAAACGCTCATATAGACTTCGATAGTTCTTCAAACATCAAATTCGTATTTGTATAACTGGCTCTATTAGTTCATAAAGCATATAATCAAAAAGTGGCTAACTTCATCTTTAGGTTTGTGACGTGTATCTGTAGTGAAAGTTGCAAATTATCAGTTTTTTCCTGAAATATTCGGTGTGAAAAAGTTTTAAATTAATTATGTCGGTACTAATATATTTTAATAAAATACCAAAAACCAAATATCGGTTGAACAGCCCATTGTTGATATATCAGTAATTGGATATAAGCGATTACTTTTTCAGGTGTAAAATTACATATCTATATATATTTACCGTAATAAATATCTCTTCCTTCTGGAATTCGTAAGACATAAAACTTATATTTAACAAGTGCCATTCGGGACGTATATCCTCTGCTTTACTTGTTACCATACTGGGAATACCTATTTGCAAATCAGGGATTACGGAAACTTACGCTTCTGAAGTTCGATTCCCGAAGGTGTAATCTATCGAAGCGTCCCTTCTTGCGGGCGTCGCAACGCCCATTAGGCGCTCCTGGGATTGACCTTTTCGAATATCAAAGTCCTCGCCTCGACATTCATCATCAAATTATGTGTCCCGCTGGTTATGATTTTCAAATTGGTTGAATTATAATTTACTTAGATATATCTCCAGATATGGATACCTGCCGGAGTTTGGAATTTCCGATAATAAATTAATTACATAACGCCCCTCCGGTTCGTATTATGATGATGAGATGAGAGTTGAGGAACGTCATTTTTAGAATAATTTCAAGTTTGAAGGTTCATAACGGTTATTCGGAGGGTGACTGGAATAACTTTAGGAGTTATGTATGTGTTTACAAACTAATTTAACGATATTATTTATAGGCTAGTCAACCAGCTCAAAAACCTATTCGATTCAGATTGCAAAATTATTGCAATTATTAACAAATTAAGATGAATAAAAGACTGCATTTAGGTTAGGTTAGATTTGTGGTGAGTCGGTCTATAAAGCCATCCATTGCGACTCGTAAGAGTCTGTTGTGGCTCATATAATATTTCAGGTTCAAGGGTGACAGAGACCAGACCAGAGATACCTGATTCGAGCCGCAGCGGGACAGGCGCGAATTATATGCATAATCTTCCACACAAAGACGGCAAGTCGTGTCCTCCGTCAGTCTCAGGATATGATGATTCAGACATCGGCCTGTTAGACACCGTAGGTCATGCTTGCTATACCCTAATATTTGTTTGGTTACATTTTCGAATGATGTATAAAAGCCTTTGAATGAACCAATCCCGGTATATTATGCTATAAGTCTAAAGCTCTTCTTGCTATCTAGGTAATTAGTGTTCCTTTGGCAAAACGATGCCAATTGTAGGCTCTGGTTCCATAAAGACATGATTGGCACCCTCCCTTGCAAGAGATTCTCATTTTCATCCATGCCAGAGTGGTCAGAAATCCAGAGCAGCGATACCCTGTGGAGATAGATAGATGTAGTAGAAGCTAAGTGCTGTGAAAGCTTCTTGACTGTCCAAAAATATTTTTTTGCTCCAATCTCTCCACAAATGAAGTAATGGCGTAAATTTCCTCTTTCACCATACCTAGAGGGTGTTTTTGAGCCATCGGTGTACCAGCAGATGTCTGCTCATAAAAGTGCATTCTTAGGGAGGACCCAATCATCTTTATTTGGAATTAGGACGTTATAAAGGCAGATCGTAGTTTACTGTTGAAGGTATTTATAACAGAGCTCATTCCCAGAATGACTTTCAGAGTCCGTTAGCATTCTGATTTGCTTTATATAAGCCTGGTTTGTACCTTTAGAAATATGCACAATTTTCTAGATATGTTGTGGACAACTAGCCTCACTTTCCAGAAACATATGGGAAGGAGGTAGGTCCAATTTAATCCAACGTCCCTGGATCCTTGTTAAAACTCTTAGAGCAGTTTTACTGTGACTTGTGCATTCATTAGATCTCCACGGGTTGTAGTTACTTAGCGGAATCTTTGATTTTCTATGCCCTACTAGATCTTTCCAATAGTGTCAGATATTTTTTTTCAGCTTAGCTTATTTCTTCCAATATTACATTGGAGCTGATACCGCAAAGGGTTCCAGGCCACAAAAGGGTGTTTCAGACCCCTCCTTTGCTAGTTCATCTGATATTTCATTTCCTTATTTTTCAGTGTGGTTAAATATGGTGGGATGTAATTGGTTTCTTTAGAATTAACTATCTGATATGCATAAACAAGAATTTCCTGAGCACCATTAAAGCCATTTTTTCTTTGTACATAATCTCCTAGTCAAACCTAGTTACTTGACTTCTTGTCCCCATTCAACCTCACTCCCATCAAGTTTAATGGTTTTGAGGTTGAATTTTTCCTCACTACTTAGTCTGACAAATTCTGTCTGCAACAATTTCTACCAGTATCTGTGTATAAATATTGATTATCCGTTCATAGTGAGCCAAAATTGAAATAACAACCTGCTTAGATAAGATACTCCTATTCACATCTATGAACCTCTATTTTTTTTCTCTGACATGGACGCCTTTCCTTTGGGTATCACTGATTCAACTTATTCACCAATTTTAAAAGCTTATTTATCACTAAGCGATTTTTAGTCTTCTCCATTGTTAAAAAACACAGTGAGACACGTCAATTTCAAATTTAACCCTTTGTAACTATTTCCTGCTTAAGAGTTTTGAGTCGAGTTAGTTTTACTTTTTACAGTAATCTCTGTCTCTTTTTCGTTCGATTTTTTGATTATGCAACAGAAATTTACTTTAAAATTCCAATTATTCAAAGGTAGGTACCTACTTAGGTAGTTAGTTTACAATTAGTTAGATGCCGAAGTATTTGTTGGTTGGAACAAGTGTGTTTAATAACTTTCGACTTCAAAGCATACTCACGTACCAGGTATTTACTATCTTGAACACTAGTTTCTAGTTAGAATTACTTGAGAATGTACAAGATGCTAAAAATTTGTTTGGTGAAGTTGATGAAATTTCTGATACGGATTCCAATACTCTGTGAAATATACGAGGGTACATTTTTTCAAGTTAAAACTAACACAAACTTAATGCTTATAGTTTGTAGAATAAAAATTTCCATTCACCATTGGCATAAAATGAAATTTTTAAAAGGGATTCATTTGTGTTTTCAATTCGTTCGGCTGTTCCACTTCTGCCCAATCTCGCAGGAGTTGTCGATACATAAACTGCTTTTTGTAGAAAGCAATCACCAGGATCTAGTTTACAGTAATCATTCAAGGGATGAAAAGGCACTTTACTCCTGTGTAATACAAATTTTTCCCCCTACCAACAAATTAAACCTTTTGCTGAATTATTATTTATTTTGTTGTCTTCAGCCCTTTGCTTATATTGTATATTAAAAATTCCTTGAATGGCTATCAAACTCAAAAAATCAATAAATTTTGATAAACCTAACAGCTTTGCGCTCTAAAAGTCATTTGCAATGTTTATTGTCAATGATTCACGATCACAGCATACTATTTTAGTTTTATTTGTAAATCAAAAAACATATCTAACAATCCTGAAATTGGAATTTTTATTTAAAACCTAACGTTGAAATAACATACAGGGATGTACAATGTGAAATCACAGAAACAATTTGAATATAATAGATTTACAAGTATCTTCTTTTAAAACATAGTTAAAATAAGAAAAAGTACTTTTTCTCCCTAGGGAGAAGTGTGTACTTCCTTTCTAGGGTAGGAAGTTTGAGTTTGGTCCCTGATATCAGGGAGGGTAATGTGTACTTTCTATAGGGGCTGAAGGAAGACATTTCTCTTGTCCTTCATCTTGAGACTTGGAAAATTTGGACGACGCACTTCAATAATTTGCTAATAAGAATAAATCATTTTTTGCCAATATGGTAAAAAACCTACTGAAAAATAGGTTCGGTTTTCACTTGCAAAGTGCCAATTTCCTTTTGATTATCCTCCTATAAAATAAAACAATATTAATAACACAACAAGCATAACAAATAAATTAATGATGTCTAATGATTCAACAGTTTCAAATACCTATATTGTGATGACTGTTCATAAGCACTAGGTAAACCCTACCTCTAAGCCAACTCTGCTAACAAGAATTTGTTATTCCCTAGTCATGTTAGAGCTGTCTTTAATGGAAACCAAATAATTATTTAGTGTGTATGTAGTCACAATACAAGTAAGAATACTTGCTAATTTAAAAAATTATATACCTACCTTTACAACCACTGCAGACTCATCTGGTTTCAGTGGTTTCCCACTTGTGGTGTAGCCCATATTTTGGGTAGGAATCCAGTCAGGATGCATGTTTTCGTTCAAGGCACTTGGTTTTCCTGAAATTATAATTATGAACAAAAATTAAATTATTAACACCTACCTCCAATTGAATGTCGAGAACACACAAGCCAAGTTTTAAGTTGGGATTCACTGAGGGGACCTCGTTTTAAGGCGTTGTACAGATAGACCAGTCAAATAATAACCTCCTTTCGTTAAAATTAAAACTGGGGGAAATCGAAAAAAAGATCCTCTATCTCTTTCCCCCCGCATCCCACACTAAACAACACTACACGATGGCATATTAGATACTTCTGCTTCTAAGAAGTTATTTTCCAGTTAATAATGTTTATAAATATATCTTAATAATTGTAGTGTGCCCTTGTGTCCACAGCAAAGATGGCCGACTGGCCGACATGTAAGACATAGAGAAAGTAAAAAAGAGAGGTAGGTATATAGAGCATGGTAGAATCTTTATCGACTCTAGGGTCCCCCTTGCTGAACTCTCCCAAAATATAATACTGACAAATATTCACGCATAACTGTAGTGCCTATCTATGTTCGATAATATGTAATCAAAGAAAAGAAGAAGTCAAATATCATCACCTGACAAGTTCTAAAAGTCACCTGATTTGACAATTAAAAAAGGTTATGTTCTTCGAAAAATAAATATAGTGAAAAATCGCACAGTTCTTATCTTTCTATAACACAAGTTAAATTTATAATGGATACATCTTTAACTCCTTATTCAATTTTCAAAACGATTCTAGCATATAGTGTTTTTATCTTAGCTTCACCTATTATTACGTTTTTTGTCTCAAAAATTGTTTTTGACGGTAAGTAATTTTAGTAAATAGTACATGAGACAAATACTTATTCACTCAATGCACGGTGTCACCTTGCTATTATCATGCCCCTACGAACGCTCTATTATTGAAATTTGTACCGTTTACTACTCCACTAAAATTACTCTTTTCCTGTCTTTACGATCTCCTTTTTATAAAACACAGGAAGGATTTGTTCTTCTATTCTGTTATTCATATTATTTCAGGTTTCTTGGGTGCTTCTCCTTTAACAACAAACATTTCATCAGCAGTTTTAGCAGTGGTGGTATTACATGTAGCAGTAGGAATGTATATATTGAGAGCATATTCAGAGGCTGATAAAGTTAAGGAACAATAATTAATATGTATACTTTTATTTGCCCACATTGTAAGAAAGTGTACTTTTTGTATTACTTATATTAAAGATACCAACTTTGGTAGTTATAAATTGAAAACGGTACAAGAATATTACAAGTAAGTAAAATATTAGATATTCATTAGACAGTTTAAAACAATAAATATTTGAGTAACAAAAATCCCAGTCTCCTGACATAATCATAACTATGTTTTGTTATGGCAATTATAAAATTGCACTTTCTTGTTGTGTGGTTATATTTGTTAAGTATTGTTTAAAATTAATTGTACAATTTTACATTAAATGATTTTTTTCTACTTACGTATCATTTTAAAAGTTTCGTTCTGAGAATTTTTAAATAGTGACAGGTTAGAAATGACAAGAAAGAATTTTTTCCAGTCAGCAACTTTCAGCTGAAGTAAACAAGTAGATACATTAGGTTGGTTTTCCAGAAGGATGTTGCAAGGTTGAGAATGTATATTGGATACCTTTTGGAAATAACACTATTCTATTTCTTGTAACACTGATAAAGAGAAATTTCAGCTTAATTTGTCATGTTAAGGTTCGCATTATTTATAAACTGCTCATCAGTTATTGAAACCAGGTAGTTAGATCCAAATATATAAAGATTATGTCTGATAGGTTGAAAGTTGTGTCGCTCTGATTTCATATCAAACTATTTATATTTAATCACCATTATGATTTTACTGCAGACCTCTTCAATTCTGTGGCTGACAGTACCTACCTATTAGTACTGATATGACCATCTCTGCATAGATCAGGGAGAAATAAAAGAGTATCTTGTAAAATAAATGTTCTAATTTATTTACCAACAATAAAAATATTTTAAAACATGGTAATATGCATGAGAGAGATAATTTACTGGAAAAAATATTTATTATAATTAAAATGAGAATTTATATAAAGTTCATCTGATAAGTCTTTCAATTAAAAGAATTTACTATTAAAACATAATAAATAATCATTTATCCAATTTAAAACGTATTTAACGACGATGTATTATTAAAAATCCTAATAGGTAGCCCCGAACAAATATTTAGCAATACAGATGAAATATTGGTAAGTCAGGTTTAGGCAAGTATGTAAGAAGAATATTTTTTGATACATATTTGATGAAATAATGGCGAAAATACTGAATGGTAAAAAACATGCCAGAAGAATGAAATATGGAGTAGACGTAACTGCAATAGTTATTGATGGTAAGAGATAATGATAATTATAGAAGTTATAGGAATAATTCGCTAGTTTCGAAGCTAATATTTCTATTCCAAATTTGATGTACACATTTGCTCAATATATCAATTTTTAAATCATTACCAATTAATTAGAGAGTTTTCAATTAATACTTAAACTTATAACAAACAATAAGTTGGAATATAAAATACACTTTTACTATTTTTTTTAACAAACTAAAATACCTAATGATAAGATATAACATAGCTTAATCCTAAAAATATCTGTAGCACCAATACCTTTAATACTAGTAGTTGGTTTAGATCTATCTTGATGTGGAAGTTGAACTTGCTTCGTCTGAAAAATTTATTAAATGTGAAAACTAAAATGACGAATTTATTTCAATTTAAAGTACCTTTAGTTGGAGTTGTTGATCGAAATACATCTTGATTTGGAAGTTGAGATGGGACTGATTGATTAACTAATACCTATAAAAACAAATAAGAATGAACATTTTCCTAAGTGACTCAAGTTATATTAAATGTACATTTGGTTTCCAAAAATATAAGCAATATTTACAGTCCCTAGTATTGTTGTTATACACTTACTTCTGTAGCATCACAAATGGTTGTATCCAAAATACCACCTACGGCCCCTTCTTCTGCATTATCTTCATTAGTTATTCCACTTTGATCAGCTTCTGCTAGATCCCGATCCTCGACAAGCTTCAAGAGAATGAAATACCATATATATACACAGCATGATCAAAAAATAATGTGCTATTTATTAGTTTTTAAATATTTTCTGTGAATATTTTTTTCTTGTCAAATCATTAATTTCAGGAAGATATCACAAGATGGCGGTTTTGATTTCAGAATGAGGCTTTTGGGTGTGAGATTTAAAAGTAAAAGCAAAATATAAAAAACTACGTTACCACTCGAGCTAGAAAAACTGTATAGCAAAAAAGGGGTCAATAGAATTTAAAGTAAATAAATACTAAATATGTAACCACATATAAATACTCACCTCTTTATTGGCTGTTATTGAATTTAATATATCCTGATTCGTATTAGTAGATGTGCAAACATTATTGACATCTTCAGTGAATCGAATCATTCCTAAATGTTCGTAGACGAGGCAATTTGTAGTTTCTAAAAGTTGCATTTTTACTTCGCTCAACCTAAAAACAGTTCTCTGTATAGATTTACTTCAAATTATTTTTAACGCATATTGTTAATCAATTCCATTGGATGTAACAATCACGTAATAGCACAGAGAACACCATCTAACAAGAGGCGAAAGAAAGTAGTTTTTGTGATCGCAAATTTGTGTGCACATGCGTGAATTAATTAGTTTATCTGTCAATGTCAAGCCGTCACTTCCGTACATTCTCCTCAGTTCACCGTGTATTATTTTAAATTATGAAATCAAACAATTTTATTTTGTTAAATCTACATTGTAGTTAAACATAAAGTGACGCGTAGTGACAATGTAGATTTAACAAAATAAAATTGTTTGATTTCATAACTTACTATGGATCTACATCAAGTAAAATCCTCATCTATTCAATATTATTTTAAAATTAGGTTGAAAATGAGCTACTTCTCATTACACACATGAGATGAATAATAAGGTATTCTTAGGTTAGTAGTTAAAATAATATTCTATAGACCTAATTGGGAGGGAAGTTCATCAACACTACTATTTTTCTTAGTGTATCAGGTAGTTTATGTGTCAATGCTTCGACGTATTTCCGCTCAATATCGTGTTAGTCCGACTTCAAAGGAACCGACAAAGCTTTCGTCTCCTGTTAGATGGTGTACTCTGTGGTAATAGTTCAAAAATTTCAAGCGCAAAACAAGTGTCAATATAACACCGACTTTAGTATTGCTTGTCATTATTGCGCGCCCTATTATCTAGTTTTATCTTACATTTGACAGTTGAATTGAGGAAAATACTTACCGTTTACCGAAGTACTTTTCTAATTCGGTGTTCAATGACTGATTCAAATGATTGCGAAATATTACATCTTTGGCTACTTCCTTGAAAGATTCCAAACCGAATAAAAACCGTTTTAATGCAGTTACAAACTGATTTTGAATTATAATTTCTTCGTGGTGTTCTAAGAAAAGTTGAATTTCTTGAAAAATGTTGCTATAAGTTGTGTATTCCTTAAAAACGATCCAACATTATGAAATGAACTACTGTGAATGAACTTAAAAATTATAAAAAGAATAATGAATACACCACAAGGAACATATTATACAAAAGAATTTGTCAATTATTGTAGTCATATAAAAATAATTCTATGATTCTAACCATGACATGATGCATGAAAACAGAAGCTATCCTTGAGTACTTATAGTAACGAATCACGTCATTGGTTAGATTAATTGACTGGTAAGTTGACAGGTGCATAATTTGAGATTTCCGATATTGGTGACGAATTTAGGCTAATTTGACAGTTTGCATTTTAATTTTTAGATAGTTTTTCGTGTAGAAAATCTTTGGTAGATATCCCTATATTTACTTTTCATGGAGACTAGATATAAAGAGCACAAACTTGTATAGGAAAAATGTCGAAAAAGTGTCCGCGGTAAGCATTGAATAGTAGATGGCGCGAGAGTAGCAAATTGGTCTGAGGACAAAGTGAAGTATGCCGACCAAGTTAACCTAACAAAATCTCCGTCTAGTGTTTATATTTTTTATAAAAGTTGAATTTTTAATTAACAATTAATGTTAAAAACGATTGTTGTGAAAAGCTGTCAAGCTAGACTAAAATGATAAAAAATATACACCGCTATCTCTGTATTTTTTCTGGCCAACCGTACGTGAAATAATTTCACGATAACCTTAGCATTGATAGCAAATGATTATAGGTTTGTTCGTAGAACAGTCAGAAACTATTAGAAACCGTCAGAAGCATGCGCATTAAAAAAAAGAGTTCGTAGAAACAATTTGACAATTGGTGATTTAAATCCTCTGTTCGTAGAAAGAAATTTGCGGTTTCGGATCAGTTGCCAACTATCAGAATAATTTGCTGACCAGGATCAAATTTTTAGTTTGAGCATGCGTATTGTGATGCTGTAGAAAGTGACATATTTTTACTATTTTTCTTTTGTGAAAAAAACACGGAAATAGCTAACCAGTCAGTTCCTTCTAAAATAAAACGTTAGTAAAATCATTTGTATGTTGTAATACCGGATATTAATAAAAATCTCTGGCTTACTAGGATGGCTAAAGAATAACACACAGCATAACCAAGCATAAAATGTAACCTAGTTAAAATAAACAAACCATCTCCATTTACATAACCTTAAATAATTTACCATGACATTCCAACTAAACATTTCAGACCAATTTGCTACACGAGCGCCATCACAATTTAACACATTTCATATACAGAGTTTGTGCTTCTTATGTCTAGTCACCATGTTACTTTTGTTATATTTTTTGTGTGTACGATGACGTCTGAAGAGTTTAATGTAAGTAATATTTTTTTTATTAGAATATACTATCGATTGTAAATTTTATGTGTTATTTCTTACGATTTATTCTTATATTTTGTGGGAAGTGTGGGTAACTCTTACCCAACATTACTTCGAATTCCGTCTTTGTATAAAATGTAAATTTTTCAAGACTTTATAAAAACAATTCGTGTTTCGTGATTCGTTGCTATATGAACTAAGGGTATCCAACATTAATGACAATTCCATTAGGCCATTTAGTATTCCCACATTTAAAGTCAAGGCAGATACATTTTTTTGATTTGGAAGGTTACTATTTCTCGTCTTAACCATTACTTACATTAATACTGGAAGAATTTGAAGAAGTGTTTATATCCAGCGATGGAACCGATTGTGAGGAGAAATTTCGACACTTAATTGTCTAAAAATATACAATACTTGTTGAAAACTATTCCAAAGTAATTTTAATAATCACTTACTTGCTTATTATCGTTTTGTGTTGAAACTCTAGACCGAGTTACGTTTCTTTCGATCGATTGTAAGATATTGAATCTTCCGTTATCCGATTTAATCATTTGTAGATCTCTGAATAACTGAATTAAAAATTCCGGTCTATTTTCATTTGCCGATATTAATGTTGCAACTTCCTTATAAACGTTCTCGCGCATTTCTTCGAATGCAGACCTAGAACATGGAAATATGTTAAGTCCATTTTCCATGGTGCGACTCGAAAAAATTGCATGCAGCTTGGCGTTTTTTTTCGTTGGGCGCGAATTAGAACTTGCTCTATTTTCGAACGAGAAGTCGCTGCGACTTGGTAACTTTTCTGGTTGATTTTGTCGCACCAACCCAAAATTTCTATTGGCTGCTCCGCTCTGACATCGCTGTCACTGTCAATCAAGTTGGCAACACGTTACGTTTCCCCTATGCCTGGATGAGTCGCAGCAACAAACTATCGATATGCTGATTGTACTTTTTCTCGCAGCGATTTGTCCCAGCAACAAGTCGCTGCGATTTGACGCTCCGTGGAAAATGAACTTTACAGGGTATGAAAATACACACTGGATCGGTACTTACTTCGAAATCTGCGAAGCTTCGGTGACATTTTCCATTCTTTCGTTGCGTCTTTTGGACTCTGGATGAATATGGCTACCAGAAAGATTCGAATGTTGTACGGATACGTCATTGTTGGAATTCAAATGTATGGGAAGTCCGAAATAAATGTCAGCGTCGTCTTTGTGAACGACATCTTTCGATGGGGATTCTGTAGCTTGCAAATTCCTCATGGGATTGTTAATATTCAAAATGTCGCTGGGCAGAACACTGGAGAATAAAAAATCACGAAAATTAATAATTAATAGAAGAGTAGAAGGAAGCTAAAATATTACTCCAAGGATACACTACAAGTACGAACGTCAATAAGCCTGTCGAAACAATAAATAGTTGACAGATAAAGGCAACCTCACTTGCACTTTAGTGTTACCTGAGAGTAGTTTAGAGCAGGGAGAGAACGGAGTCACGTGATCGAAGATTAATCCATAGATCTGTTAAGTCCATTTTTCACGGTGCGAGTTGACGCTGCAACTTGAAAAAGTTGCATGCAACTTGGCGTTCTTTTTCGTTGGGCGCGTCGGTCGCATGAATTAGAACTTGCTCTATTTTCGAGCGATTTTCGCAGCGACTTGGTAACTTTTCTGGTGGATTTTGTCGCACCAACCCAAAATTTCTATTGGCTGCTCCGCTCTGACATCGCTGTCACTGTCAATCAAGTTGGTAACAGCTTGCGCATAGAGAAATATGACGTTACGTTTTCCCTATGCCTGGATGAGTCGCAGCAACAAACTATCGATATGCTGATTGTAATTTTTATCGCAGCGATTTGTCCCAACAACAAGTCGCTGCTATTTGACGCAACGTGGAAAATGAACTTTACTTACCCGAACGATCATAGAGCGTCCAGAGCATTTTTTATAAATATTAGCAAATACTTTTAAAAAACATTGACAGTATTTGGTACAATAAAAAGAAATCTAATTAATTTTCATATAATTTAATATATTTTGTTGCACCTACTGTCAAAATGTTATATATTATAATCGACACTTACCCAGTCTCTTTAACTACCATTCCTTGAGGTGTGTTTTCTTGTGAAGTACTCGTAGAATCCTGTTCGGAATTGCTTTTTGAAAAGGATATAAACGCGAAGGGATTCACGGTCGGTAAGTTTTGTAGGACTTCGTTATTTTTAGATGAAAGAAGATTTTGTCGAGAGTAACTAAAATTAGAATAAATCACCAAATAAAGTAATCGGATTTGCTAAGAAGCTGGATTTGTTTGGTGAAAGAGGTGTAAGCCATTAGTCGCACTGTATGATAAACCCATTTACCTAACCTATAGAAGTGTAGAGAGAAAAAATGTAAAATTTCAAAAGAAAAAAACATTATTTAGGCGTCGACCCAGCACTGTAGGGGAACGTCTCTGATGCGATAATTACAGTGAAGCAGCGGTGTTAGTACCACATGGAAGACAACGTCGTAGAGCACGTACAGCCTGCGGCGGAGCACTTTAGAATCATTGGGTGAGTAGCATATCACAGTTTGCATCATTATACCCATGAGCACGAGGTTTATGCTGTCTTTCGGAGGAGACGTTAAACTAAGGTTTCTTGACCGTTGATGTTGAGCTCGATGAAGATCCCTACCACTGGTTGGAACACTAGTAGATTCAGCAATTTTTTCAGTTAGGGTTAGAGTACCCAGGCGGTTATATTAGCCTCAGTTGAAGAAATACACCGACATTATATAACAAAGAAAACAAAAACATTATTCAATAGATACCTTCTGAAATTATCCCAATAGTTGTTGGCTCTATTACCCGGAACGACTTGGTTGTTGAGGGCTTGTCCAGACCAAATGTGATGTCCGATTGACGTCGACAAATTGGGTTCAGTCGGATTATGTTGAGCGTTCAAGCTGTTGTTATTGTTGAGACAATTCAACGATATATTCGGTAGAGGGCAATCGAATTGTTCGGGCAGGGGAATGGTGAAACCACCACCACTGTGTTGATCCAATTTATGATCAGTTTGGTGAACTGGACGATTCGGCGATAACTGAGAATTGGTTTGTAATGACGGTGGGGAATAGTTGTCACCGGAGGCAGTGTTGCAATTTTTCAATCGTTCCTGTAACTGTGAAGAAAATAAAAAAATATATCTGCCATGTTAGGAAACAATTTTACGAATACTTACCACCGATACGTTACTTTTCACAGTTGCCAATTCCCTCTGTTGCATCCAAAGCATCTGATAACACTGATTCAAAGTATTTAACATAAACGACTGCGTTTGAATGGTGTTATTCGAAAGCCAGTTGTAGTAGCTCGCCATGTCGTTGTTCAAATTGTTGCAAACGTTCGGTGGAAACCATTGCGGCGGTACGTCCGAATTGGGAATAGCCGCATTGGGGTTGGAACGTTGCGGGTGCGGCGAGCTATGTCTTTGCGGAGACAGTATCAGATTATTTCGCAGTTGTTGGGTATTGGAAGGGTGTTCTTGTCCAACTTGTTGCTCCAACATCGAATCGCACATACTACGGATCATTTGTAACTGTTTTTGAACCTTATTCGAGTTAGAATCTTGTTCATTCGACCTACTGGGTCTGTTTGAACGACTGGTCGTGGCTCCTACGGAATTACTCCTAAAATGTAACTCCGGTGCTTGAGTCGGTCCGTTCAAAGGTTGATACTCGCTGGATTGTCCGTAATTACGATGAGAATTTTCGGACTGACAATTCGTTATACTTGAAGGCGAATAATTCAAGGAAGGAAGCGATAAAAAATTATGTTTGACTTCTTGGAAATTATTTACTTCATCCTGGCAATCATCACTAAAAAAAATATATGTATCTTCGACTCTACGACACCAAATAATATTTGAAAAATAGTTTGTAAAGAAAATCTGGTGCTTCATAATGTATGTATATTTTACCTGGAAAACCACTCTGAATCACTTTCTTGTGATATAATTGAAGCCCATGGTTCATTCAAACCATTAGCAATTGAACTAATATCAGATTTTGTATCGATACCAACATCCTGATTCAAATTTGAAGCATTTCCTGTAAAAATTTATAAAAATAATTATGATTAACAGTTTAAAATTGTATTCAGGTTCAATTTACAATATCACACCATTCTCTCTAACCTAAATTATTCCTACTGTATGATACAGCAAATAAAAAGAATAATAATAAAAATTTCACCTTTATGTTTTCCCATAAATTCTACCAATTCTCTCTTCTTGCATTCGAGTTCGGTTTGCAGAGCAATCTTTTGAGCAATACTTGACATATTGGCTTTATTCATTTGATTGCCTCTATCTCTATTATTTAGCTGTTTAGGTCTGGTGTCATGAGCTGTAATTTTTCCATTTACAAACATATTACTATCATTATGGATTCGAGAATGTAATTTTGGATTTTTCACATCTTTTTCTCTAGATTGTTCCAGACTTGAACATAAATAGCAGCTCATTTTTCTATCATCATAAGAATTGTTGGTATTTTGTAATATATCTGGTATTTTGACAACTTCTAACATATCCTTCAACTTACTCAATTGCTCTTTCATAGCATAAATTTTTTTACACTGATTATCTGAAATATATTAAACATTTTTTCACCATAACACTAGTTGTTTGTCAGTTTTACCTGTATCTTCATATGTATCTCCAAAACTGTGTAGCTGTGCCACCAAACGGTCTATTTGGAACTTTCTACTTTGCAATTCAGTTAGTTTTTTATGGAGTTCGGCATGTTGAATTGCAAGTTCAGAATCTGTGCCATCCAAAGTTTCAAGCAATAGTTCACCTTCATCGTGGCTGTTGTGCATGCTCATGATTTGGTTGTGTAAACTGTCTATGTTGGTAAAACTTTTGTCTGGGTTGAATACAGTTTTAGGATGTGATGTCTTTTTTAATTTCTCTGTTCTTTCCTTAGAAACTGTGTCAAATTCAATGAAGTTTCTAGTATCTCTGTTTAATGGATTGTGAACACCATTACCCACTAAAACATATTTGTATCACTTTCTATATATACATTCATGATAATGTATTTTTTTCTTACCTTCCAGTAAGAGATTGCTTTGGTTTTGACTTGAGGAGCCTCGTTTATTTTCAGATTTTCTACGTAAGGGGTATCCTTCCTGTTGGCATTCTTTTACAATTCCCAAATTATAGCCAATATTATCCATATTAGCATTTTCTCCATTTTTTCTACATGAGAAAGGTCCTTCCACAGAATATTCATCTGCTCTACTTTGAATCTACAATTAATTATGAATTCACTTGAAAAATATGTCATTCACAATCTCATATAGTGTGCCTCAAGAATTCAGCTTACAAACAAACAAAAATATACATCAAATTATAGAAAGTTTTTGATTGTAAGTCATCTCTGGTCTTTCAGTACAATTTTCGAGTTCAAATACAATGTTAATTTTTACTTAACTTACCTGCTCATCTGGTTTTTTCATACTTTCCATTAAAGAGTTTGTAACTTTTAAATACTCATGAATCTGGTTTAGTTTGTCTTCAATTTGCTTTTTATTAGGACACTTGGTTATGTTATCACATTTCAAAGTAGAACTGGAGGAATTCCTTCTTGATAATGGCGAACTGGGATTTGATGATCCTGTTAACATATTTCAAGTCATTACATTTTTTAGTATACTTATTTGTAAGTAAACACTTACCAATGGAGTTTAATGTAACATAACTGATCTGTGGCGATGAGAAGTTTTGATCTTCAAGAGTTGATTCAACAATTAAATCTTTAACTTGATTGCTTCGTCGTGGATTTTTTATTTCTTTAGAGGAATCTCGAGATGGATAGCAATCACTGGACTAAAAACACATTTAACATATCAACATACCTGCTTTCAACTATATAAGACTTAAATAAAAATAATACAGTCTAACTAGTCTAAAATACAAAACTTACACTATTAGACAGACTTCTTAATCTTTCAACTTCAGTGAAAGTTCGAGAATAATTATTCCGTTGTTTGGGAACTGTACCAGTACTTCGTTTATTTGCGTATCGTTCTTCTTCGGACATTTTTAATTTTTAAGGTTTACTATTTCAAATTTCAATGATATTTAAAACTTTTGTATTTTATTGAAATATCCCATATTTTTACTTTGACAGATAGAATAAACAATAGGCATAGGCATTATAGGTTAATTTCTTTTCTTCTTTTCACGTTGTACAGCTTGGAATTATAACCACAGAATACAACGTATATGTGAGAAACATTTGCGTAGATATGCGCGTGCGCATTAACCTTGGCAAAAGGAAATATTGTCAATGTGATGACCTTATTTTATGCAGGTTAATTTTAATCCACTATATTAATTTGAATTACATTTGAAAAGCATTATTTCTTAATATTCGAATTTATAAAACAATTTTATGCACGCCATTTGGCGGCTTTTCCTTCAAAGGGATGAAAAATATGGGTCATCACATTAACAATAGTTACACTATAATAACCTAGGAGCTATACCGAATATATATAAATAAATATAATATACACACACAACAAATTGAAAACCTTCTACATTTAAAGTTTATATCATTGAAATATATTAAGGAATTTATGTAAAAAGTGTGAATATGCTTGGTATTATAAAAGTATATTATCATACAATACAATGTTAAATTATATTTCTACTTAATGTTAATACTTAGCATCTATATATTGTGTTTATTATTTATTTATCTTCATCGTACTTAATTTCTACAGTTTCAGTTTTAATTTCAACATGCTCAAATGCTTCATTTCTATTTAAATCATTACACATATTAGTTTGTTCATAAACATCAGACTCATTACTTTCATTACTTTTTTCAATATTATTGAAGTCTTCTTTGTTCAAGTCTTTTTGTAATATTAAACCTAGAGTATTTTTGGGCATGCCAAGCAAATTAGCTCTTGCAGACAATGAGAGATCAGGGTAACGAATTAAAGATTCCTTCACATAAGGAACATGGATTAATCTGGACATACTTCTACAGCTGGTGGCAATAGGTTTATTAGACAAATTACCATCTCTGAACAACTGGCATTCCCATCTTTTAAGAGTACTGTATTTTGGAAATTGCATCTTAAATCTAATGAGAAAGTTTTGTTTTAACTGTTCATAGGACATTCCAGTATATACTCTTTCATGGTACCACACTGCAGCTACTATTTTCTGTTCTAAAGTATAACTCGTTAAATTGCATCCTAATTCTTTATATGGCGTTGTTGGTTCTGTAACAGAATCGGTATTCATGTTTTTAGATATCAATTCAGAACAAGACACTCTTGCATTGGATGTATTTTGTCCACTACCACTACTCAACTCATTACATTACACTATAATAGTAAAGATAAAGAAATCCTCAAACATAATAACATAATAAAGTTTATGTTTTAAATTACTTCTTATCAGGAAAATCAGGATCCCCTTCCCACATGGATATTTTTTTATTTAAAAAAAAGGAATGCATAACCTAACCTAACAGCACCACAGCACATAGAACATAGAACTACAGCCATGCCATAGAGTTATTACTCTGACTATCTATGACTACATACAACAGACCGGTGTATTTTTTTGAGAACACTGAGTAACCACAGATCAACACTGAGAGTGAGTTGTCCATAGAGAAGAGCGTTGAAAGGTTGAAGTTAAACGTGTAGCAGCACTGTAGCAGACTGTGGCATAAGATTCTCACACTAGAGTCCAATTTAGCTACAGCTATGCAGTTTGTATGAATGGCGCCGCTTTTTTAACAATATTATCGCCAAGATTCCAAAATTTGATGCTTTTCCTAGTGGATATGACATTAGTTCGTGAAAACATCTAGACATCCTGCTGTAAGGGCAGGACATTTTGTGACATTTTCTTGTATCGTCTATGGTTTCCTCCGCTGTTATAAAATATTTTCTATTGGCGGTTGGTATTTGTGGCTTACTTCTATTTTTTTAGAAAGCACCACAGAAATTTATGGGATTTCTCTTAATCACAGAAATAAATCATGTTGTTTGTGTGATGAGATTTCTATGTTCTAGTCATAGAGAAATATAATTTTATTTTGTCTATGGTTCTAGTTTTGTAGTTCGTTGAACTTACTGTGGATTCCTGTTATTTTGTCTATGGTTTCCTGCTGGTTTTTACGGCCATAGAGAAATTTCAAATTTCTCCATGGGATGTCCATGGGTACGGCCACAGGACAGGCCACAGACGACTCTACAGTCATCCAAAGAAACTTAGTTTGTGTAGGGTTAGAAAAATAAAAAATAGAAAAATTTGGAAGTATATTGAAAAATGAGTAATAAAAAGGAAATTGAGAAAGAGAAAATATCACAAGCAGTAGTAGTAGCAGATATATTTTCAGATGAGTTCGTGCCTATATCAAATTCAGTTCCACATGTTAGTATTTCTGTATTATTTACTAGTACTTACTAATTTTGGTTTTATTATAAAGAAAAGTATGCAGTGAATGCAGAATAAGTATTATCCAGACTGCATGCTTGACACTGCGCGAATGTGCGATAATAATATTTAAAAAGCCATATGTTTAGGGTTATCTTTTTAAAAAATAGTTATTTATGATATGAGTGTTAAAAGTGAGGTTTTATTTTGTGAGTGAAAACGTTTGTGAAATGAGCGGAGCGAATTGAACAATTTCACGAACAAAATAAAATCACTTTTAACACAAATACCATACAATGTTTTTTGTACAACTTCCCTATTTTGATAATGAAACGAGCGAATTTGCAATGACAATAAATTCAAAATGCATTTTAGTATTCAAATAATCAAAAGATTGTTGTGAATGGCAGACGTTTACATAGCAGCGTGCTAAAAATATTTTTAACACTAGTGTTAAAAGTATTTTTAACACTAGTGTTAAAAGTATTTTTAACACGCTGCTATGTAAACAATCGTTTTTAACATTGTTTGCTATCATTGAAAGTGTCACTTTTAATGACAGTTGTACAAAAACAACTATTTAAAGAGAGTAGTAGTAGTCTATAATTATTGTGGAATGTTTAAATACTTATGGGTCAATTCTGAGCATATCTGTAAGGTCTGTAAGTAAAAATCTGTAACAGTTTCAAGGCAACTTACTATATCTTACAATTTCTGTAACTTATATGTGACTTCTCAGAATCGACCCATTAGTCTCTTTACAACTGCCCCAAAAGAATATTTAAATTGTATGTCATTCTATAATATGTAAATTTATTTTTAGGCTCTTTTGCCAGTTTTAAACAAACCCCTAATTGATTACACTTTGGAGTTTTTATCTCTTGGTGGAATAGAAGAAGTCTTTCTATTTTGTTGCAGTCATGCTGATGAGATTAAACAACATATTAAGTAAGAAGCCTTGGCTGTATCAATTTAAATAAATGCTGTATTATAATTTGTTTCAGCAAATGTTTAAAACTTAAAGATAGCTGGATAGTAACTATGAAAGTTGTTGTGATTGTATCAGAATCATGTCAGTCTCTTGGTGATTGCCTCAGGGATTTAGATGCAAAAGGTTTGATCCGTGGAGATTTTGTTTTATTAGAACCTGGAGTAATATCCAATATACCACTATTACCACTTTTAGATAAGCACAGGTATATATTGATATCTAAATTACCTATGTAATGTCAATTTGGCTTTCAATTTTCATAAGAAACAACATTAACTTGTATTGCTCACAGATTTTCAGTACATTTAGAAAACAATCCCCAAACCATACTGTTCCTTAACAAAAAAGAAAAAAAAACATACTAATATATAATTTCACCCATAATTGTTATGTGTGAGCTTTGATAAAGATTCTTAAAACTTATTAGAACAAGTTCTGTGTGTAATAATAAATTTTCATTTCAGCAAAACTGTAAAAAGTGACAAATATGCTGCTATGACAATACTATTACAAGAATCTGGAATTGGCCACATTGGACGACAATCAGATGAAGATATTTTATTGGCTACAGACAATCACAATAGAATTCTGTTTTTTAAGCAACTCAGTAAATCTGAAACAAGAAAAATACAGTTTCCAATAGTAAGTCATTATAATACTTGGTTTGGCCAAATAGGGATGGTGAAGTGGCTTATAATAATTAAACAAAAAATGCATGATCATGAGCATTATGAAACTTTTTTTTTTGGTTTGCCTTAATATCCTCATCTCCGTGGAATATTAAAATTTGAGTCAATCAATATTTTGTGTAATTTCAATACGTTTCAGGAAATGTTTTTGGAAAATCCTACCGTGAATTTGTTACACAATTTGAAAGATTCTCATATTGCCATCTGCTCACCTTCAGTTCTTCCATTATTTTCTGATAATTTCGATTTTCAAACAAAAGATGACTTAATTAAAGGATTGTTAATGAACGAAGATATTTTAGAAGGTACAATCTACACTCATGTACTGCAAGGTAGTCATTTTGGAGGTGCTGTTACTTCATGGAAAATGTATCAAGCACTTAGGTATTTATTTCAAACTTGATAATATTCACATTTAGAAAGAAAATGCCACTTGTAGGAGATGATCAAAAAATCACTGTAACTCCAATTCAAAATATCAATAATTTTCATTTTCAGCCAAGAACTAATGAGAAAATGGATACATCCATTAGACCATCAACGAAAAAAGTGAGTACGAAAAATAGATCAAATCATAAGCTCAAACATGTGCTGTCCATTCTATAGACCTTTCCAGAACAGCTAACTTTATCAGGTCGGCCTAACTGCCATTCATTGATTACCAAATCTTTCCCAATAATGATCAATTTGAAGAGAATGAACTAGTACCCAGAAGCACTGCAAAGTGCACTCTTCACAAAAATAAAGCTACAATGATGGCTGTATGTCCTATAGGTTAGCAGGCCATTGTAATTTACTAGAAGAAGAAGAACCAAACTAACTAGAATATGACATCTCCACTGAAATATGGTCGACATTGGGTCGACACTTGATTATTCTATAGGGAATGTCCATCAACTGACAAGTTGACATTAATGACAGTCGCCCTGATGATAAACAATTATTTGGATAGATTTTAGACTTGTAATTTGGTTGTTTTGTATATAGAACGCCATCATGGCGGACGGCATGTAAACTTATATATTATAATATATATAATAACCTTTAAGAAGTTCAAGGTAACCTACAAAACATTTCTAGCTGTCATCGTTGTTCGGTTTACTGACATAAGCGACGCTTTCGCGTTCACCGAAAATTCCGGTAACAAATGACTAATGTTTGCTGTAGGATGTTGTATTATTTTCAGGAACAAAATTTTAAAAAATGGCGTGATAATTGGAACCGGTACGCAAATTACAGAATCATCTACCGTTAATAAATCCATCTTGGGACCGAATGTGAAAATCGGTAAAAATGTCACATTAAATAATTGTTTTGTATTTTCCGATACCAAAATAGAAGACAACGTTTCTATTCTACATAGCATCATAGGTCCCGAATGTGTTATTAAATCCAATAGCAAAATATTCGCCGGAAGCATTATAGGAAAAGGAGTTGTAACTGAGAATGGTGCGACGATAGAAAATAGATTGGTTCAAGCTGATATACCCGAAGAAGGTAAGATTTTGCAATATCTTCCAGTTCCAATGAATCTGTTAATAAGGTAGTAATAGTGTAATATTTTGCCAAAATATGAGACCAAAAGAAATTTCCGTTAATATTCACCCTATATATTGGTTAAAGATACTCGCAATAGGAGCGTCAATACGAGGTAGACTCCGTTTCACGTAAGAAGAATAAATAGTCATTAACGGCGCTTTTTGTGTGAGTTTTTCTGAATTTTAAACAATAATTTGTAGGTGAAGAATTTGTTAAACTAGGAAATAAAGCGTACGAATTAAAACTGTCTTCCGAAGAGGAAACGGACGTGCTGCTGTCAGCTTTGTGTAAAAAGACGTATCGATTACGTATTAATGATGATGGAAGTGACGAAGAAGATGAAGATGTCGAAGATTTTAGTGATAGCGAAGAGGATTTATCTTACACTCAGTCACCTGTTCCTGACGACACGAAACGTAAGCTATGTACTTTTTCAATAAATTTCTTTTCAGAATATCTCAACTTAATTTCAGTTTAAGCAATAACAAATAGTTTCATTTTCCATGGGTAAAAATTATATAAAAAAAACACAACAAGCTGCTTTATTTATAACAAAGTTAAATATCGTTAGATCTGCAAAGAACATCCATAAGAGGTTGTTTGAGTTAAACCGTAACAACAATTTAGCATCATAATTATTATTAATTGAATATTCATTTTTAGTATTCTTTAATGAAGTCATTGATAGTCTAACAAGAGGTTTCGATGACAATCTGTTATGCGATAATTTAATTTTGGAAATTAACTCGTCACGTTATGCGTACAATGTTACAGTCAAAGAGGTGAATATACATTTTTTTCTTCAAAATTTATTATTATGTGGTGTTTCTGTTTATTAAAATTAAAATTCTAGCTTTGAAGTGAAGTGAGTAGATCTTTTGTACTGTCTATTCAGTAGTCCATTCAATATTGCCACTACAAAATGTTCGGGTCTAAACCTAACCTAACATATCTCTCAAATATTACAAAACTATTAAATAAT
This sequence comes from Galerucella pusilla, assembly GCA_910591695.1. NCBI lineage: Eukaryota > Metazoa > Arthropoda > Insecta > Coleoptera > Chrysomelidae > Galerucella > Galerucella pusilla. The sequence continues at coordinate 29,075 of CAJUYI010000058.1, forward strand.
TGATAGCCGATTCTATATTAATTTATCAATAACTACATTTTACAAGGGGCACTACATATTTATCTCTTTTAGGTAAATTTCAACGTAGTCAAAGCTATTTTATGTATCTCCGTGAAGGAGCCTATTGGTGTTCAATATTTCTCTCACTTATCTCGTTTATTATCATACTTTTCTCCAGTCCTCAAGAACTACCTACGTAACGAATCCGCAATGCTGGATAGTCTACAAGCTTTAGAGGTAACTTCAATCCAAATTTTACTTCCCGTCAACTATCAATCGTTAATAGACAAATGACAGTTGATGGGAACAGTGTAGAATTTAAAGGGGAAATTCGAAAAGTCAGTTGATATTTTTTTTCAAACATTATGGTTTATTCTAGGAGGTAGCAACGTCAAACGAAAATGTGAACGATAAATGGGTGATCGCTATTTTACAGCACATGTACAACAAAGATTATATAACCGAAGAAGTCATATTAGATTGGTTTAATAATCTCGATAAGTCAGGTAAATTTGTTAATCAGGTGAAACCGTTCGCCGAGTGGCTTCAAGAAGCAGAAGAAGCGTCTAGCGAAGAAGAAAGTGATTAGGTGTTTATTTTGAGAAAAAAAGGAATTGCAAAAATATTTGATCAAACTTTCATGACTGTTATTTTTTTGTATTTATATTTTTTTTTTATTTAAATAAACTCGCGTTTGAAGTTTTTTTTTTCAAGCTACACTTTTTAATGAAATAGTATTCTCCATTATCGCTCGTAACAGTTGCCAACCCACCCAACACGTTGGGTTCACTAGATAGAGGGGAATGACAGCAAAATAAACCTGTGCATGCGTCGGATTGAATAGTTGTGTGTAATTTAATAGTTGAAAAAATTAAACTATCCTCCACCTCTCACTTCAATAACAAGACAAAAACCAAGTCGTAGGCTCAATGGATAATTAGAGTCATAACTTTGCTACTCTCACGACACATTGATGGGCGCTAAGTTTCCCATCTTTATTATGTAGTGGTGCTAGAGACTTTCCAAATTCTTTTTTCTCTTATTTTTTGGGAATCAAACCACAATAATGTAACTGAAACGGTTTCAAAACGTCGAAATAAAAAACATTGTGATTGGATTCACAAAAAATAAGAGAAAAAAGAATGCCACAAGAAGCTTACAGATTTTCCAAATATTGTACCGTTTCGATTAAAAAAAAACGTCGAAATAAAAAACATTATTGTGGTTTGATTCACAAAAAATAAGAGAAAAAAGAATAAGTAATGCCACAAGGAACTTACAGAAGACTTTCCAAATATTGTACCGCTTCTATTAAAAAATCTTCAATTGTAATATTTAAATTTTTGCTTACATGATATAGAGACTGATTTCTCTCCAAGTCGAGCATGGTATTCTCCTGATCTGCTTCCTCACTGAGTCTTACTTCTATTATGTGTACATAGTAATATTTTCTACATGACGTTTTGATTTTATCAAACAGGAATTATTTTGCTGATGAGAGAAACTCCCTAATTGATTTGGTGAGCTCAGTAAGTTTCAGATGATCGCAACACTTGGTAATTGTATTTTAAAATGTGTTTTTCAGGAAAATAGACAAATAACAACAGCATGTCAGTCTAAGTTTATTTTGTTGGAATATGAATATATTGACACAATGCAATGGAGGAATTGTGTGTTTTAATAAGATTCGACTGTAAGTATACATAATTATTATTGATATTCTAACATTACCCCAAAGTAGAAATAACAATGGACTTGAGCAAATATTTTTCCAAAATAGAATATCTTTTTGTTGTATCTTCTTTCTCCAATGATTGAATTTCATTTGTGTCTAGAAATATTGTGAATTTAACTAAAATATTAAATCAGTAGTTTCAACCCTTACCACGTGGAATGTTTCCAGAATTCTAAAATAAAATCAATCATTGTATATAGTATAATCTGATTTAGATATTCCATATTATAACTATGCAACTTGTAACGTTATATTTGACCACTATCATTGTAATATTTAAATATCTACCGGACGGCGAGTAGCCAGTCCTTTAAAAAAAAAAAAACAATTTTGTTACCTATTAGGTAACAATTAGATTGGGCGCTGGGCGCCAATTTTGTTACCTATTATTTATTTAAAATAATAAGGCAAGATAAGTTGCAACGGCGACTCACAACAGTACTGTTGGAAAATCCCCAGAGCGATATGTGGGCCATGTTGGCACAAACGCAGTAGCTAACCCCCCAAGTAGATTTAACTAATGACAGCAGACCTCAGCCACCTCTGTCTCCCAGGCTGATTAACCCCCCGACGCTGAACCCTGAAACACATTCCAGACCGCTCTGAGCCCTTCAACACCCACTGCTGAGAAATCCAACAAAAAAATATCAAAAAGGGAAAAGGGATGCAATAAAATATAGACAAATTGAATCCTTGTCTATAAGTGAAATATCTAAATCAATATTTCGGAATGATTATAGATAGAGATGGGTAATGAATTAGTAGATACAAAAAAAATGAAGTAGAGAAGATATTAGGTAAGGTATTTAATATAGATAAGCAAAAAGAATTTTTGTAATGTAAGTTGATATCTCGTGCATGTAGATAAAAATGTTTAAAACAATTAAAATACTAAAAATTTTCAACATAGAGGTAATGAAAATTTCAAGATAATTGAGAAAATTGAAATTTCAAACCTTCAAGATAATAAAATTTCAAGATAGTTAAGATAATAAAAAAAATTTGATAACTAAGATAATGAATTAAGATAATAACTTTCTATATCCCATGATATATCAGCAAATATTTAAACTAATTGCAAAGTCAAATTGCCAATGGTCTTCGAAAAAAAATTTTATATACCCTTTCGGTATATAAATACAGACAGTACATTATTTGCCTGCAAAGATAAGATAAAGATAATTACTATAAAATATATTATAGTACAGTAGACAAGTTTCATCCCTTGTCCACTTAGATACGATAAGATACGATAATTAAGGTAAATTAAGGCAAAATACGATAATTAAGATAAGATAAGATAATGAAGATTAAATATCACCCTTAAGAATACTTAGGGTATATCCGACAATTTCTTCAAATCAAGAAGACCCAATATTTAATAACCTTTATGTTTGTGCACCAACAGGTTTATTAAACTTAATTTAATTTGACTATGCATTTTAAATTTACAAAATTATAATATTTATTGAATATTTGAAAATTTTCTAAAAATTTCCAACGGATTTTCTATTATAATTCTCAGATTAGAATTCCATCCGGCCAGGAAGATATTACTCTACTTTTTATCCTAGAACACGAATTCTATTTTACTAATCAGTAGGGAAAGAAAGTTAAGTCATTATCAAATTTATAGTCAAAGAAAAGGAAAATCTCTACGATAAGAGAGATAAAAAAAATGAAATACCTTATCTTATCTAAATTATCGTAGCTTACCAAATTTTGTTACCTAATTGTTACCCTATTGTTACCTAATAGGTAACAAAATTGTTTTTTTTTTTTTAAAGGACTGGCTACTCGCCGTCCGGTAGATATTTAAATATTACAATGATAGTGGTCAAATATAACGTTACAAACTTAACAGTGCATGTTTGGTTGCATATCTATTAGAAAGGTAAATTTCTGATAGATAGAACCATCGAACAATATTTGTAATGACTGACCTCTTCATCTTATCGTGGTATTCTATGATTTAGGTTAGTGGATTTTGTTACGTCAGTTAAAAAAAACGCACCTCACCTTATTTCATATTTGACATTTGATTTGAAATGGCGTCGGGCGTCGATCTCATTTATTTCAATGAATTTCTCCGCGAATTAAACTTTTGATAACGCTATTAAAATTATCGTTCGGGAATTACACTTCATCCAGAGGCGGTAGAAACACGGATACGTATGTGAAATAGACTAAGCATACATTGAATTTACTTTGTTGAATCTACTAATATCACTTTTTAAATGAAAATAATTTTTCCTAAATAGTTCTACTTTGATGAAAAAATATATATGAATTATTTTGATACCTATTCCGTTATTTAAAATAATACATATGTTGTATTTTCTTCTTCCAATGATTGAATTTTATTTGTGTCTTGAAATATTGTGAATTTAACTATTAAAACTAATTGGTGGTTTGCTACGTGCCACGTCGAATCTTTCCCTGATTCTTTAATAAAATCATACATTGTATAACCTAGTATAATTAATTTAATTTGGACACTCTGTATCAGAGCTATAAGCAACAAGGAGATATGCAACTGAACATACATTAATGCATGCTCAGTTGCATACCTATTCGTGTTAGATTTGTGGAAATTTGTCATGTCAGTTAAAAAGAACGCACCTCACCTGATATTTTATTTGACATTTGATTTGAATTGGCGTCCGTTTTAACACATCGATTATCTTTTACAATTTTTGTGCACGCATATTAATTTTAATGGATTTCTACTCGAATTAAACTTTTGGTAACACTATTAATATTATCGTTAGCGAATTACACTTCATCCAGAGGCGGTAGAAAAAAAGATACGTATGTTGCAAAAGACGTTGATAACTTTTTATTAATACATAAAAACTACAATCTTTATATTATTACTATTCCATATAACAATTATTCACATCGTTGAATCACTCTCATAAAATTGTTCATTTTAATACATCAAAGGAAGAAACGAGGTCTGCTAAACTATTAATATTATAACTCCCAAAAAAGCTAATTAGTTATTTTGCTATTTCAATAAGTGTTCTTGTTAGTAATTGTGAATATTTTTTTTCTATTTTAGATATATTATTCTCTGCATGTTATCGTCGATATAGTTGCATCAATAACTAGAGTATTTATATTGGACCAGTAGGGTGTTGTAGAGTAGATGGAGTTTATGCAAATGTACAATAAGCAATTGAAGCTCCACCAGACTTAACCATTATCTGATTCAGTCATGGTCCTTGGTAAGTCTGACTTATATATTATTCAAGTAGTTCAAATGCGTTTTAATAAAGTTTGACTGTAATTATACATAATTATACATGCACATTCTAAATATAACCATGCAACTGATGGACCTTATCAGTTGAATTTTTCCAAATCTACACTCACATTAATTTCTTCGACCTTTCATTCCAATGGAGGAACTCAGTGTTTTATAAGATTTGACTGTAAGAATACATAATTATTATTTATATTCTAACATTACCCGGAAATAGAAATAACAATAGACCTATGCAAATAGAGATTTTTTTATTGAAAAAAACAATATTTGGCTTGGCTATATATTCCTGCTTCAACAACTTCCTCAGTTTTGAGCAATCTGTATAGCAGGGGTGCCACTTAGGTTTTGGATCGCCCCAGCCTGTCGAGTCTGACTACCATACAACTGACCCATATGATATCATCGGTCTGATCATATAATCATCATTTTTGGTTGTACCCTCCAGTTTATTTTGCACCTTATTCTGCACTGGTTGTGGGCTATCCTACTTTCTTATTTTCTGTAGGTAACCATGGTTGTACATTCGATTTTTTATGGAGTTTTCTATTTTTCATGAAATAATATTTATAGGCTATCAATATATTTGCAATTTCACAAACTTGTGTTCGCTGCAACAAGTAAGTTACCAAAGAATCCCAACCTCAACGGCTTTTTTTATATTCTTTGACATGTTTACAACTTTTCAGCAGTGGAGACATTGAATACACTTGAGTTTCACCTGCAAAATTGTTTATTCCATTACCTATGATCTAGGTGAAAAAATAGGAAAAAATACTTCCATAGGCCAATTAAACAACGTCTCAAGACAAATTTCATGCTTAAACCAATTGTTTTTTTATTTCATCTTATATAAAGCAGTTTATATTCCGTCTTTTGATAACTAAATAAATTACTGGCCCAAATTTTGATTAATTTTGTTTTGTGTTTATTTGAGTATATTCTGAAATTAAATACATTCTTTATAGTGTATTTTGAGAATGTTTTTCTATTCAGTTGTCGTTTTTCAGATATGAACATTTAGGTTGGCCTAGGAGGTGAACGATAAAACGAAAAAATCACGCAACGCACTGCGAATGTTTGTCAAGATAAAACGTGAATGACGAAGCGAAAGAAGGCAGAAGAGGTAGACGATCGAAGAAGACCGACAGAAGACAACTATACAGTGTTAAAAATGTGCCGCTACCTCATTGCACTCACTCAACAATGTCATTGCTGCTGTTTCAATTCTAAACTGACATTGTTAAGTGAGTGAAATGTAGATTGTGCCACACCAATTTCTAGCTAGAGTTTGCTTAACCATCCTTTGCTGTTACGTCATAATCGGTTACGTATTCTGCTATTTTACGTTCGTCTTATATAGGGCATGTCCACGACAGTTGACAATAATGACAATACCTTGGTGGTAAAACAATAAACAATAGACACGATGGAAAATTATCAAACAACAAACAACTATTAACCTATGTCATATATTATTAAATATGCCAGCTCAACAATTAAAATAACTTTGAAAGTACACTGAAGCAATAAAACCAACTAAACTCAAACACGATCTATCATTATAAATCAGCATATAACCTCACTATTAAGTACCACGTGTTCTGAACGCTTTGATTATTGTTTTACCACCAGGCAGTTTGTGACGTCACGTGGACATGCCCTATTAGTTGAATGTTGTTTTACACCTAACCTCAAAATTATAATCAATATAATATAATCAATTGACAGTTCCAAGAACCAATCAAATTTCCTCATTTTTTAACATATGAACAATTTCACTCAATCATGTCAACATTTCACTGAGAATTGTTTTCCAAATACAGAACTGTTAAAAGTAACAGATAAAATTTACGTTCGACATTAGTTAAGAAATACGTTAATGACGTCTTAATTCCGTCTCATCCATTTCATGAATGAGAGATCAAGCTAGACAATGTATGACGTAACGACAGAGGATGGTTAAACAAAATCTACCCATTTTTCTACCTCATACCTATTTTCGACCATTAGGTAGGAGGGAATAAAATTTTTATATTGATAAATGTAGTTTTCGGATTTTGAACGCATTTTTTCACCAATAGATGATGCTTATACATTATTATCTGAAAAGTAACCTCATGTGTGCGTAGATTAGCATATTACACTACAAGGGCAGAAAGTTTAAGATTCCTGCACTGTGTTCCAAAGCATTAATGTCGAATTTTCTGCCTCCCGACAGAAGTACGTACTTTCGACAGTGAATAAAGAAAAATAGTATACACCACAGCCACATGGGCAGAAAGTTTGAGATTCCTGCGCTTGTAGTGTAATATAATATTTCTTTATTCATGGCTGAAAAGTGAAGAAAAATTGTATACACCATACGGGCAGAAAGTTTGAGATCCCTGATCTATCTATCTTCATGCTTTATAAGTTTGTTTGTGCTTCTTTTTGATTAAATATAAATCAAAAAGAAAATTAGCTTGTTTTATTATTCTACCTCACACATCTCCTCTCTTTCACACGTTCTCCCATAGTCTGTGCAAATTCAGGTGGTACGTCCACTAAATTTCAGACGAAAAATGGGCCACTTCTGTGTGAGCCAGAAAAACAGCGCCATCTATCAAAAACTCGCGAACTATTAATAGTTCACAGGTTTTTCCATAGATGGCGCTATTTTCCATGGGACAGAAGTGGCGCCATCTATCCAAAAACCTGTGAGCTAAGCTCAAAAACCCGCGAAATAATAAAATATAGTTCGAGGGTTTTTTGATAGATGGCGCCACTTATGTGTGAATCCCAGAGGAGACAGCGCCATCTATGGAAAAAGCTGTGAACTAAAGGTGAAAAAACCGCGAATTTTATTTTTTAGTTCACAGGTTTTTCCATAGATGGCGCTGTTTCCTCTGGGATTCGCACATAAGTGGCGCCATCTATGGAAAAACCTGTGAACTAAAAAATAAAATTCGCGTTTTTTCATTTTCAGTTCACAGCTTTTTCCATAGATGGCGCTGTTTCCTCTGGGATTCACACATGAGTGGCGCCATCTATGGAAAAACATGTGAACTAAAATATAAAATTCGTGGTTTTTTCATTTTTAGTTCACAGCTTTTTCCATAGACGGCGCTGTTTTCTCTGGGATTCACACATAAGTAGCGCCATCTATCAAAAAACCTGTGAACTAGTCTATTTTAAAGTGCAAATTTATGTACAGACTTTCTGATTTCCATCTATTAAGTCCAAACATAAATGTGAATAAAAATACAAAAATAAAATAAAAAGCTTTTATTGAAAGTATGGTAGTTTTACAACGAGCTTACACTATCTATAAAATTGATTGTTAAGTTGGAATCTATCCTATTGCGACCTACGAACGCCCATATGTATATAACTTTGTGCATTAGAAGAGATTGCAGAGCAAGTTTTTTCTCCTACCTTTGAGTACTTACATCGTCAATGTTACCTACCTATGAGAGTATGTTTATTGTTTGCATTCAAGATCCAATTGTAACGATATAATTGGGTGGCGACCATTAGTAATTGGAAGCTGCTTCGTCAGAACGGACACCCTTGGAACCGTTTATCAAATCACAATTAGAAACAGACCCCGATTCACCTAAAATTGGTCCCCCTTCGGATCAGTTCACGAAAAAACCATTTTGAGCCCGTTAACAGCGCATCAAAGATCTGTTAGGATTTTTCGAGATGCTCCATATAAAAGGGTTTTTTCACACATTTTGTGTAAGAACGAAGAACGACACTTCGGTTAGTCACACCAGCGCGGAAACATTCGCTCGCTAGGGATCCGAAAGGGGGCTTTTTACTACTACCAATTCTCAAGACCACAATTCACAAGATATTTTAGGCATCGGATTGTCTCTGGTTGACAGGAGCGTCCGTATAATAGAGAAGGCATGTTATAATTTTGTAACCACGACTGTGGCGTCTGTGAAAGAAAATAAAAGGGGTACCTTTTTTGCATTTAAAGGAAAATAGCGATTGAGAAAGGTTTGCAGTTAACCATTGCGCCACAGTCTCTCCTTAATTAGAAAATAATATACTCCTTTTATATTCCACCAAGGATACGGACGTTCCTGTCTTAAATTCTCTCCGCAGTTCTTAGATGGAGCCCTGTTTTATCATCGACAAATCCGCTCAAATGTAATTTTTCCAAATAATTCATAAACAAAACATACATTAAATTTCAATGAATTAGGTAATAAAACTATTACTTTCATCTCCTTACATATCAGGATCCGTTTTGTGCTATGGTTTGATAAAGGAGATCTTGTGAACACTGCTCCAACGAAATAGGTGCCGTTTTAACGAAAATCACCCAGCGGCTTCCGATTACTAATGGTCGCCACCCAATCATATCGTTAAAATTTGGTCTTAAACACAAATGCACACATACGCACCCATAGGCAACATACGCAAATGTCGATGTAAGTACTGTATTATACACAAAGTTAGGGACAGAAGTGGCAATTTCCACTTCCTAACAGTCACAGGGAGAGAAAAACTTTACTCACTTTAATAGTGTGGACTGTGCATTTAAAAATATATCTTTATCGATACAACTGTGAACAATAGAAAGATATTTTCATATTATTAACAATACAACAATTATTAAATTAGCAAAAGCAAGTATTTTAAAAAATTGAACAATTCATGACCATATTGGTATAGACATATTTTTTTATTCAATACAATACTATCATCAATATCTAGCCCAGTCCAAATATGAACACTATAATTTTATGAATGTGGTTTCATTTTGATCTATTTGAATTGCAATAGCTACGGTAAATATTGCAAAACAATATAAAACCAATAAAATACAATTAATGAAGTTTTTCATGTCTTGTACACCTCTTCAGTCAAATAGAATATTCCTATCAATAGCATCTGGGAACCTAAAAACATAACATATTGAATTAAATCCAATTACAACAAACTTCTGTTACATATTTAAATGCACCAAAATGATCAGTGAGCATTTCTCATTAACAGAGCTATGTCTCCTGTTTGATAAAACCCCAATTATAAACATTTTCAATGAAAAGAATCCACCAGTATATGAACAGGATTAAAAAATAAATTTAATCAACAATTTCCAATTACCAATATAAACCCTGTGAACAATTTACAGGAAAATGCAAACATTTTTGAATAATTTTAATGTGCATGTAGATTTGGGAAAAATTCAACTGACAAAGGTCCTTCAGTGTCATGGTAATATTTAGAATGTGCATAATTATGTATAATTACAGTCAAACTTTGAAAAATTTGTTCTTGTCTTTTCTTGAAAAAACGAACAAATATTAAAATTATTTCAACTAGCAGCAGTATGTTCATTTGAACTACTAGAATATACAGTGCTATTCAAAAGTCCCCTCCCCCTCGTATTGTTACATTAATAAAATGTGTTGTAAACTTCTCTACGAATGATAACAGGTGACGTAATAGTAACAGATGACGTCACAGTGCCACTCTGGTCAATAATTTTAAATAGGACCTCATGGCAAGTGATATCTCGTTTGAAAGGCATTGACATTGGCTACATAGCCACATTAATTTTGTTTGGGTTTAAGCTAATTTTGACGGAGAAATTAAATAGATACCAAAATTATTATTTCACATTTAAATATTGAAGATTTTTCAGTCCGCCTCTGGTTAGTTGTCAAAAAAATTGACGTTTTTAATTTAATAGTATTTGTTGCTTTGCAAAGTTTTTTTTTAATAGCTTAAATATTTAATTTTATTATTGTTTAACGAGACGTTTAAGAGTTTACATGGACAAAATGCAATTGAGCCGTTAATTCTTGAAATTCTGGAAGATAATCCAGATGAATTCGGCCATCTGGAAAGAACATTTCAACAAGATGGTGCTCCTGCACATTTTATGGTGCAGTAAGATGTTATCTGGATGAAGAATATCGAGGTAGATGGTATTTATAAAATGTATCCATCAAAATTAGTTTAAACCCAAAGAAAATTAATATATCTATGTAGCCAATGGCAAAGCCTTTCAAACGAGATATCACTTGCCATAAGGTCCTATTTAAAATGATTGGCCAGAGTGGCACTGTGACGTCATCTATTACTATTACGTCACCTGTTACCATTCGTAGAGAGGCTTACAACACTTTATTTTCACCCTCCAAATTTTATTAATGTAAGTTTAGCTGTTCAAAAGATAGGAGGGGGGGAGTGAATAGCACTGTATAAATAAGACTTACCAAGTACTATGACTGAATCAGATAATAGTTAAGCCTGGTGGAGCTTCAATGGCTTATTGTATATCTGCATATAATATAAACTCCATCCACTCTACATCTCCTTATTGGTTTAAAAAAAATGGTACTCTAGACTCAACTGTATCGACGATAACTTGCAGACAATATCTAAAATAAAAAATATTCACAATTACTAAAACGAAACATATTCGAAAAACAAATTAGTCAATTGGCTTTTTTAAAAGTTTATAATTTTAATAGTAAATAAATATAGTCTGGCAGACCTTATTTCTTCAGAGCGATCAAACGATGTGAATAATTATCAACTGGTATAGTAATATATAAATTGTAGTTTTTATGGATTAATAAGAATGTATCAACGTCTATTTGAACATACGTATCTGTTTTATTACCGCATCTGCATGAAGTGTAGTTCCCGAACGATAATATTAATAGCGTTACCAAAAGCTTAATTCGAGGAGAATTTCATCAAAATAGATACGCTTGCACAAAAATTGTAGAATATGAGACTAACACCATTTCAATTCAAATGTCAAACGTAATATTAGGTGCGCTCTTTTCAACTGACATGACCACAAATCTATATCACGATAAGATAGAGGCCAATCACTACACTAATAGGTATGCAACCAATCATGCATTGATGCATGTTCAGTTGCATACCTACTTAATGTCAATAATTGTGATACAATGTCCAAATTAAATTATAGATAGTTGTTTATACAACGATTATTTTATTCAAGAATCAGGGAAAAATTCCACTAGCAGCAAGGGTTGAACCTATCAATTGTTTCAATAGAAAAATTCACAATATTTCAAGACACAAATAAAAGTCTATCATCGGAGGAGGGAGATAGAACAAAAAGACCTATTTTAGTTTTAGCAAAGATAGATTTTGGAAAACAAAGTTGAAGTTCAAAATTATACTGTATGAGATGCATTTTTAAATAATAAAAACTCCATTTTCTTAGGTCCACTTTTATTTCTACTTCAGGGTAATGTTAGACTATCAATAACAATTGAGTATTCTTACAGTCAAATCTTATCAAAGCACATAGTTCCTCCATTGGAATGAAACGTCAAGAATAAATTAATGTGCTTGTAAATTTGGAAAACTTTAAATAATAAAGGTCCATCGGTTTTATGGTAATATTTGGAATGTGCATAATTATGTATAATTACAGTCAAACTTTATTAAATAAAACATGCAATAATAAACTTTAAGAAAAGTGTTGTTTTCTTTTCATGACAAACAAACAAATATAAAAATAATTTCAACTAACAGCAGTATGTTCATTTGAACTACTTGAATTTATAAATCAGACTCACCAACGACCATGACTGAATCGGATAATGTTTATGCCTGGAGGACTTTCAATTGCTTATTGTACATCTGCATATAATTTCAACTCCATTTACTCCACAACACCATACTGCTCCAATAAAAATGGTACTCTAGTTATTGACGAACCTTTATCGACGATAACTTGCAGACAATATCTAAAATAGAAAAAAGATATTCACAATTACCAAAAAGAAAACATTATTGGAAACAACAATAGGTATAACCAATTAGTTTTTTCAAGAGTTATAATCTAAACAGCAAATATAGTTACCTTATTTCTTCCTTTGATGCACTAAAATGGAAAATTTTCTGAGAGTGATCAAACGATGTGAATAATTGTTAAATTATAGTTTTTATGCATTAATAAAAAGGTATCAACGTCTATTTGAACATACGCATAGATAAAGGAACATTCGTATCTGTTTTATTGCCGCATCTGGAATCTGGATGAAGTGTAGTTCCCGAACGATAATATTAATAGCGTTACCAAAAGCTTAATTCGAGGTGAAATTCATCAAAATAGATACGCTTGCACAAAAATTGTAGAATATTACGCCATTTCAGATCAAATGTCAAATGTAATAGTAATATTAAGGGTTTTTTAGCGAGCTGCTGGTTAAAACCCAACGGTCACTTGCGGTAACAGGCGGTTATTCACGTTTCAAAACAAAAGTGGGGGTTATAACCACTGCCAGTTACCCACCTATGGACTATGGTAACTGAAGTCACCGCGGTCACTAATTTGACATTTTGGTATTTACCGTTCGTGGCAAAACATTGATCGGTATTAACTTTTTATGACCAGTCACTCGCTAAAAAAAGCTTATTATGTGCGTTCATATTTCTCTATGGTGCGATCTTTTCAACTGACATGACCACAAACCTATATCACGATAAGATAGAGGCCAAGCACTACACTAATAGGTATGCAACCAAGCATGCATTGATGCATGTTCAACCTAAAGTTAGGTAATACCTAAATCAGATTTTGGAATGACAAAATAGAATTTACGTTTCACCATGCGCTAAGAAACGCCTAAACATGATAGAAAATACCCAATATTGTCAATCTCAAGTAATGCTTAGCGCGTGGTAAAACGAAAATCTCACTTAGCAATTCCAAAATCTGATTTAGGTATTACGTAACTTTAGGAAATGGTTGGTGAAATTGGGCAATTGTGTCCAATTCAAATTATACTTGGTTAAACAACGATTGATTTTAATCAAGAATCATGGAAAGATTCCACGGAGCAAGGGTTGAACCTATTAATTGTTTTAACAGTTAAATTGACAATATTCGAAGACACAAATAAAATTCTATCATTGGAGGAAGAAGATACAACAAAAAGACCTATTTTAGATTTTATTTAGATAGATTTTGGAAAAATTCAACTGACAAAGTTGAAGTTCTATATATGAGAGGCATTTTTCAATAAAAAAACTTTATTTTCTTAGGTGAATTGTTATTTCTATTTCCGGGTAGTGTTACGAGTATCAATAATAATGATGAATTCTTACAGTCAAATCTTATTAAAACACATGTACGTGTAGATTTGGAAAAGGTCCATATTAGAGTCGATATTAGAATTCTATAATACGAGTGAAGACTGAAGACTAAAATAACATAAAGTGTAAGCCTTAATCCTCTATAATCCTTCTAAGAGAGACAAAATTACCTGCTTTCATATTATTGATCTTCCAGTACATTAAATTTATTCTTCATCGAACCTCATATGTATTAATATGATACCTAGAAATTATTATAATATAATTCGGTCATTTATGATGGGTATTATCGGGTCTAAGGGTCTAATTGTCTTTATTATATTCTTTCAGCCAATAGCATTTAGTGTGAAACTTATTATACTATATTCTAAATTGTATATTGAACAATAATGTGATACATCACATAAATATTTTAAAAAAGAAGCCGTCCCCTCGCCGACACCACCCCATCCTCCTGGGCTTATTGTGGATACTCCTATAGTGTTCTGACTACAGCCTATTCAGCCAATCCGTTAGCTCATAAAGGTTCTTTGCTGATCGGTTGTAGAAGTCTTCTGGAGTCATTTGGGGTCTACTATACAGTTTCTGGCTCCTGTGTTCCCGCGTCTCACAGTTGCATAGTATATATGCAGAGCTGTTTCGGTGTCCTTTTTGCATCTTCTGCATGTAAGGTCTTCGTACAGCCCTATTTTGTTCAGGTGCTCCTTTGTGGGAAAGTGTCCCATAAGTAGCCCCGTTGTAGTGCGTAGTTTGTTCCTGCTCATTGAGAGCAGTTCTTTCGCTACTTTTTCTGATGGTTTTTTTTATGAATTTCTCCCATGTATTTGCCAGGGCGCATTATTCCAGTGTTTCTTGTGTTGTTCTTCTACCCACCCTTTTAACCATGACCTAGTTGAGCATCTGGGAATGCCCACAGCTGGTTCGGGTCCGTTCATCAGAGTTGACGTACCTGCTCTTGCGAGTTTGTCATGTTTTCCATTGCCAGCGATTCCTTTGTGACATGGGACCTACTCCAGTGTTACACTGTTCCGAGTCACCAGTCTTCTAAGTTCTTCGCCGCATTCTTATACCAGCCAAGATGTTACCTCAGAGCTCTGAAGTGCTTTAAGGGCAGCTTGACTGTCACTGTAGATCCTGATCTGCCTGTTGTTGTAGGCATGTTATTTGCCCTCGCACATGCAAGTATTGCATAGACTCTGCTTGAATACTTATTACTTAAATTTTATATGAAGAAATATTCCTGCTATATTATTGCTATTTCACACACCTTAATAAATGATATTAATTTATTTCTTTATTTTGTCATTTTTTAAATCAATAAACAACTCCCTATAGTAGGGTCCTTTTAATTTCTTTAAAATAAATAATATTATTGGCTTTCCAAAAAAAAATGTGTGTCTCGTTTCTTGAACATAAAAAAAATGTCTTTACTGTTCGTGTGTAGGATTTCTCACATTATCTCCGGCAGACATAGTGACACATGTAACATACTCGAGATTATTGGCGCCACATGTCTTCTGTTTATACATTTTGTATTTAACATTTCAAGACCGTTTTTATTACTTTATATAATCTAAGATGTATTAAAAAGTGACTGCTCTTATAAATGCTACAACATACACCAGTCTAATCGGATTTATAACAGTAATTATAATTCGGTCTTTATAGTAAAAATTACTCTGTTTATGGAAAAGTTACTTTAAAATAATTCCATTAAAAGTGAATGAGCGTTTGGAAGAAGCAATTTCCATTCCCATAGCAATACAGAATCATAAAACATAAAAACTAGTACACACACGACTAGATAAAAGCCTGTTACTGCCCTCCCCCCAACAACGAATGAAGCACACAAAACGAAAAACAATTGAGTGTTTAAAGCAAAAAACATCATATTGTTGGACTCCATACAGCCCCGATCTAACGACTACTTTTCAAAAAATTAAGTATGAACTGCGTGGTTAGAGGTTTCATTCTCGAGAAATTGCAGTCAAAGCCTTGAAAAACTCTATTTTGATGTACCAACAACTGCTTCCAGAATTGGTTTCAAAGTAGAGTTCATATAATACCCTTCTTGGAGTGCATCATCGATTGTTAATGTCCATCTAACACATTACGTTGGGAGAAATGGAAAAAAGGCAGGTCTGTGATTAATCCCAATCAAAATATCACAATAATGAACCGTTTAAATGTATTAGAAACGTTTACCCTAATGTTTGACTTGAAACATTTGATTATGATTAGTTGTTGTTTAGAATACGCTCAAGTGCAACCTATCAATCGGGAGACATTACACCATTAAAATAGTATGCAGACGTACCTTTGGTATTGGCAATGTGTCTTACGTCTTTTTCTACTGACCCACTGACAGTTCTCGACAGGCCTGTACTTTGTTGTTTACGGTCAATTATTATTTATGAAAAGTGAATATTAAATATGTCCAGATACACGGAAACACATCAGCATTTTAAAAGTTCTCAAGTATTTTGAGTTAAGAGAAGAAGCTGGTAATTATTAATGTCATAGCCTTCTCGAATTTGACTGAATACGATCCTGATTATTTTATTCAACAAAATTTAAGGTTAGCTGTATGTCAAAATAGCAAATAAAATAAACAACATACCCCAAACCCGGATATATACTTTGGCAAGTTTATCTGAAGCCGTGAAAGGAATGCGGTCGAAAACATTCGATATTGCCACGTTTAAGTATGGAAAAGCTAAAGTGCTAAGTATGTAGTGATAATAATAATAAGAAAAGGAACTTTTTATTATTAACAATATTAACAATTTGATTAAACGTTAATTCTTTGATGTTCTTGTTTCCTTGGATTTTTTCTAATAACATTTTTCTTCTATTTATGAATATTAAAAGATGAGCACTTTTTCAAATTTGTTACGGGCTTCTTCAAGCTCTGGCAGCTTTGTACGAAAACCATAATTACCACACCCTCCGAATTACATAATTAGTCATTTTTATCGAAAGCTGACTTCTTATTGGCAAGCGCGTGCGTGTGTTGACTGATATTGATTTATCCAGTGGCGTTGGTATTGTCAGTTACCTTTGTATTTTACCATTACCAGACTTGGAAAGAATGCCATTCAATGGTACACAGACGGCTCAAAAGCAATAGAAGGAACTGGGATAGGTGTGTTCGGGCCAGGAACCAAACACTCTGAAAGCTTGGGAAAAACCCCAAGTATCTTTCAAGCGGAAATCCACGCCATAAGAAAGTGCGCCCAGTTCAATATTGATAAAGGATACAGAAGACAAAGGATTATCATAATGTCGGATAGTCAAGCAGCCATTAAGGCACTGAGCTCTTGTGTAATCAGTTCCAAAATGGTGTGGGAATGCCTAGACAAACTCAATGAACAAGGCGAGAACAACATAGTCACCTTACTATGGATTCCAGGACACAATGGAATAGAAGGAAATGAAATAGCAGATGAACTAGCAAAGAGGGGGACTGAAATACCTTTCTGTGGACCTGAACCCTTTTGCGGAATCTGCCCCAATGTAATATTGGAAGAAATAAGTAAAGCCGAGAAAAAGAGAAGATCTGACCATTGGGAAGATCTAGTAGGGCTTATACAATCAAAGACTCTTCTGGGTGACTACAACCTGTTGGGATCAAAAGAATGCATAAGTCAGAGTAAAACTGCGCTAAGAGTTTTAACAGGGATCCTAACGGGACATTGTCGCCTGAATGGGCACCTGAAAAAGCTCAAAATAGTGGAGGAAGAAGAATGCAGATTTTGTGGAATGGAAGAAGAAACCTCCATCCACATACTTTCCAACTGCACAGCACTTCAGAATCCTAGAGCACAGCACCTAGGAGATTACTGGATAGAAGAGGGACATTTGCCTAAGTTGAAGCCTGCAGACATCCTAAAATTCCTCCGGGATATAGGACTAAAGGAACTACTAGTTTCTGAGACTCTCCTCAGAAACTGAGTAGAAGTAAGGGGGCACCATAGATCTTTTAGGTCTCAGTGAATGTCACCCCAAAACACACACATACACACACATACCTTTGTATTTTCAATTTTACTTGGTAAAATAGGTACCGTACGCCATTTGTACGTTTATGACATATATGCCTCACCTCTTACCGATTCCCCGTAGCTTCACATACACTTGTCAAACTGTACATGTCACAAACGATGACGCACACCAAGAAGGCTATTGAATGTACTATATATGTCAAAATGCATTTCTCTTCATGCAGAATACTATGAAAAACAATACTGTTTAAAAGTTGCAAAATATATAAAAGACAGCCCTCGTAATTTCCTTAAAAGTGTTCCACCGAGTGGATTGGCAACTTTAGTTTAAAGTTTCTAAAATAATAGGTTAGCAGCGATAAGTTCTCGCAGAATCATTTTGTTGAAGCATAACGTAATTGAATGATAATTATTTTTTTTAACATTCTTCCTGTGAGATAAGAAAATTGTTATTATAATAAAACTGGCTTATTTTTCGTAAATATCAGCAAATCAAGTCACGCTTTATGTTGGATATCTCCACGTATTGTTGCATTTGTTAAATATTCTCAAACTGGACTACGAAAAATACTTCTAGCAGATGTATCTAATAATAATGTGATCGACATACATCTATTGTACAGTTTAAGCAGTGCATTTGCACAATGACAAATTACATTATTTTCATATCGTTCATTTTAATAATAACAACTGCCAATTCCGATTTTATTATAGATAATTTTAATAATTACAGTGAATTTTTGAATTTCGGTCGGAAAAAATTGTACAGTTCCGATAAGATAATATCGGAAAGTGAAATTAAATCAAAGATCGATATATTAGGGGATATATTGAGGACTTATACGGATTCTATTAAAAATTTTACCAAGTTGGATATCATTTTTTTGATAGACGCTTCATCTAGTGTTGGTGAAAATAATTTTAAGAGTGAGTTGAAGTTTGTGAAAAAGCTGCTTAGTGATGTAATTGTTGATTATAATCATGCTAGAGTAGCTGTGGTGACATTTAGTTCTCCAACTAATATAGTAAGTAATTATAATTCCAATATTCATTTGAAAAAAAAAACATGAGCTTAGTCAATAAGAAGACACAATGTTTATTTCTCAGTGCCTATAAAAATCATGAGAAATCAGTTTTTTTCCGCGCACCTAAGGAACTACTATTTTTTTTAAATTTCAGCAAGTTTCCAAGAATTTTTCAGATTTTTTGGCTACTTGATAATCCTTGTTAAATTGGAATTTTTTTTTTGAAGTGTTACTATAATATACAGGGTGTCCAGAAACTCTCCTGCCATACGGAAACTACAGTTACTAGAGGTGATTTTAAGTCAATTTAGCTTATATTACCTCATTCCAAAAATGCTTCCTGAGGGAGCTACAGCCCTTTGAAGAAGACGTCCTCATATGAGTTTTCTTCAAATTATTCAAAAATACCGTTACTTAAAATATTCAAACTTGGTATACTTAATCAATAAACAGTTACAAACCAGTCGTTCGTTGTAATTTTCATAAAAAATGTTCTTTTCTTTGAAATCGGGAAGCTGGCGCCGAAGAAATATTTGGCGATGACCAGCAAAACCTACGTTTAACAGGATAATTTCTGACTGACCACTGTCAACTAAGGAAACACCTCCATACTATGGGGCTAGTGGAAATACCCCTATGCAGGATGTGTGAACAGGAAGATGAAACATGTCTTATGCGAGTTATTGTCAATAAGAGAGTATGTGTTCGGGAGACTTGGCCTACACCTGCCGATATAAAGGAGATGACCTGTCCATCTTCCTGGAAAGGACAGGATGGACGATGACCTAGGAGGACAACTCCTCGGGAGAATGTACAATGGGTCACATGTAGCCTAAGTGCTGTGAGCCTACACTCACCCTCCCTACTCTACATATACAGATGGAGGAAGAAGAATGAAGATTCTGTGGTTTGGGAGAAGAAACTTCCATCCACAAACTTGCGAATTGCACAGCAATTCAGAATCCTAGGGCACAATACCTAGGATAGAAGAGGGCTTAAAGGAGCTACTAGTCTCTGAGAATTTCCTGAGGAACTGAGTAGAAGTAAAGGGTCACAATACTTTTAGGTACAGTAAATATCACCCCAATATACGTACATATATACAAGTACACCAATTATTTTTTATATTCGAGTATCTGCAACATGACCTTTTTGGTTATTTTCAGAACATTTTTAAATCTTTTCAAAAAAGGGTAACAACATATTTTCTATTGTTATGAATAATTTGTGATTGGTCGTCTTCATATAAACATAGAAGGACATACTGTTTTTTTAATTTTTAGTATAAAAATATTGACCAGATTGGAAGAATTTCGAAAAACTACAACAAGTGTGTCCTATTGAACAAACAATTGAAAGAAGTAAAATATAGAGGAGGTGAAACCTTTACTTTTGGAGCGTTTCAAAAAGCTAAGGTAAACGAATGATATACAGGTGGTCAATCTAAATTAATAACGATGACATGGTTCTTAGGGAACTTTAAAATTAGTCACCCCAAAAACTATTATAGTATGTAAGGTCAGATTCTCACCTGATTCAACCAACTATACATTAGTCCAGATTTTAATTCAACAAGACCAAACTGCAAACGGATATGTGTCCACTGACAGCTTGCAATTTGCAATTTGTTCGTCGGCACTCGGTGGAATAGCTGCAATTTCGTTCTGATACTGATGATAGGTATGATCTGGTGAGATCTCGGCCCAACACTACCAGTTTTTAGAACAAGTCAATTCTCATTTTAGGAAATATTAGATGCATCGAACAGAACCGATTCCAAAAAAGTAATTTTTCTTATAACTGACGGTTACTCTAATGGTGCAGATCCCGTACCTATAACAGCAGAACTTAAATTGAATTCGGTGACAATATTTACTATTGGAATCAAAAATGGAAATTTCAAAGAGCTGTATGATATTTCATCCACTCCTGGTCAATTTTATAGTTATTTGTTAGATAGCTTCAATGAATTTGAAGGTTTAGCAAGAAGAGCTCTTCACTCAGGTTAGTAAAATTTGATGGGATTGATTAGTTCAGTACTTCAAACACCTCAATCTTTAAGCTTTAGTTGATTGGTTCGGCATCACCAGTCAGAGACTCCGAAAAGTAAAATATTTCTTTACATTAGATTAGTGGTACACCCTTTTTGAAAAAAGTGTTTCAAGGATGTGTTATTTAAAAAGTTGGTCTCAAGCTTTTGTGAATTATCCGTAACTTAAACTATTGATTCTACAACTGGTCTGACCCCTCTGGTCCTCTGACCCCTCTGACTGTACGTCAAGGGGGTTGCGTTAATGGCAATGATACGATTGCGCACGGCCGGTGTAAACCCTGAAGTGGGCCAATTGATGCTAAGCCTATAGCAAGAAGCGCTTACTGCGCTACCTCTGCTGCAGGCAGCCAATGATTTAATTGAACCCATGTTTGTGTTTAATAAACCCTACAAAATACAAATAAAACAGAACGCAGAGTCAGATGCTGCGAATGCAATACGCATATATACAGATGGCTCAACAATGAAAGAATGTCAGGCTGTGGAGTTTACTCGAGAGCACTAAGCCTAAAGATTAAGTGGGGAATGGGAAACAATACCAGCGTGGTTCAAACAGAACTGGCTGGTATCTCAATTGCCACAAAAGAACTAACCAGAAGAGGAATTTCTGAAAAAAACATAATAATCTGCACTGATAGTAGACAAGCCCTATTAGCCTTGAACAGACAACGTGTTATATCGAGGCTAGTACTAGAGTGCCACCAAGATTTAGCTGACGCCTCGGCAGATAACAATATTATCCTGAGGTGGGTTAAAGGGCACGACAGGAGTAAAGGAAATCGCATTGCTGATTCTTTAGCCAGGGAAGCTGCTGGACTAAAAATTCTAGGACCCAGTGACACCTACGGCCTAACGACTTTGACAATTGCGAAACTAGCCAAACGTTACACCCATGCTCAATCCCTTAAAAGATGGGATGGAATCAAAGGATGCAGTCTTGCCAGAATCACCCTGAGCGACCCTGGAAAGCTGGCGCCGAAGAAATATTTGGCGATGACCAGGAAAAACCTACGTTCAACAGTAGGATTTCTGACTGGCCACTGTAAACTAAGGAAACACCTTCATACTATGGGGCTAGTGGACACACCTCTATGCAGGATGTGTGAACAGGAAGATGAAACTGTCAGGCATGTCTTATGCGAGTGTCCGGAGTTATCGTAAATAAGAGAGTGTGTGTTCGGTGAGTCTTGTCCTCCACCTGCCGATATAAGGGGGATGTCTCCTAGTGACCTGTCTACCTACCTGGTAAGGACAGGATGGACGATGACCTAGGAGAACAACTCCTCGGGAGGATGTACAATGGGTCACATGTGGCCTATGTCCTGTGAGCCTACACTCACCCCCTCTACTCTACAGATACAGATTCTACAACAAAAAGGTATCAGATATTTTTGACGAGAGTTGATCACCGATAGATAAAATGCTTAATGTAAAACAGTTATTTTTATTTATTAAAAGGCTCCAGACTGAGGATACCCCAAATAGTATTTTCCTCCAAGTTAAGAAGACCTTAAATGGTATAGAAAACAATACACTTGGGACTGGTTGTATAAAGCTTACTTAAACTAAATCTCAGTTTTAGGGGATAGTTAATAGGTGGAGTCTAATATTCCGGACAACAAGCGCTTAGTGCTAAATCATACAAAATTTGTCATAGTTATATCACTTCAAACCCTGTATATCAAGTAATTCGTTAGCGTATTAAACATTCAAAGATATGTTGGCCAAGGACCATTTAAGTCAGCAATTTCAAAATTTCATTCGTACCGGTTGGTTCCTCCATTCTATCGTAATTTGTTGTTTTATCCGCAAAGTAATTGACAATTCCATTTTTAATATAATTGTAATTAAATCAATATAATTCCTATTCCTACGACATGTAACAGTATATAACTGTTTTTATAGATCTAAAACATGGAGATTACATTCCTTTGGGATACAGTTTTGCTTGCAACAATTTATGTAAAGATGGCGAGGATTGTTGTGATGAGAAAGCTATGTGTACATGTGGAACGAGTACCGGACATTACGCATGCGTATGCAAAGCTGGTTATTATGGATCTGGATTGAAAAATTATTGTTTCCGTAAGTATAATATACAGAAATTATATAATTCATTATTCTTTCCATTGAAGTGTGTGAATAAAGTTTATATACCTATTGGATGTTACGACACTGGTAACCTTGAAAATTGGTATACAGTATGATAAATTAGGGATCTTTCGAATTTATCACATAGTAACTGAGATATTTGAGTCGAAATTGCTTTCCGCTTTCAATGAGTGTCAAAAACAAAATAAATCCCGCAAATTGCTCAAAATTTGACAGTAGTCTATTATAGAGAATCGCAATTAACGTTATAGACCATTCCAGAATGACGTCTGAGTTGTGTTCAACAGCCCCGGTACTGAATTTAACTGAATCTTTGTACTATTTCCCATGTTATCTACTTCCATTCCAGATGCTTCTTGTCTTCTACATATAGGCCACTAGGTTGACTGTGATGGTTGTATTAATTAGGTGTTTCATCGTAAGTTCACATTTTTGCACACAGCTTCACTAACTTCGCCTATTCTTCGTCAGGGTACAGTGTCCAAACACCAGGTCAGCAACTGTCTTCAAATATCTCTTACCCAGTTTCAACAGCCTGGATTAGAGTTTCGTGTCTACTTTATACAGTAAACTCTTCCATTTTCAATTATTTCCAGCCTTTCATCCATATTTGCTACTGTTTTCTCCAAATTTATATACCAGCATGTTAAGGTATTCTTCACAGTTTTTTACCAGTCTAGACCTAGATGTGGAATTGCTGATAGCTTTAAGCAGATCATGGATGTCAGTGTCAGTTCGCTCGCAGATTGATTGAGGATGCACCATCAAGTGTGGAATGCAGGGAGTAACAGATTAGGTATATTTTTTTTCGATATCCGGCTGTTTTAACGCAGCGAGGTGACTATTTATTTGATCTCTCTGATCAACACTGCGAGCTTTAAAACGGAACACCATCAGTGAATTTTAACTTTAAACTTGGTGTGAGTAATTTTAAGCTCGTTAGTGTATCTGTATTAATAAATTTTTGTCCATAAAAGACAAAAACGTACGGTACAACTCCAACTAATCCATTCAGTTGCCCTCCAACAATATAGCCGACCTATCAAAGTCATGTGTTCTGGAATGGTCTATCGGGTGGGAAATTCGAAAAAGTAACTGACGTATGAAACTGCCCCGATGTTCGGATTATCAATATAAGTGACTAAAATTATAACTTTTTTTTTAAAATCTCATGTTTCTACCGATCTGCAAACAATACATAAAAGCACAATCATTTTTCTTTAGCATGTGAACCAGGAACATATTCAGATGGACCAAATATATGTTTGCCATGTCCTGATCCTTTTCATACTACAATTTCACCGGCTTATGGAATTGACAGTTGTATCTGCAAGGAGGGATATAAAGCTACCGGTAACAGAGAATGTAAAGGTAACGGTATTTTGTCTTTTTGTTATGCTCTTAAAATTTAATCACATTGTTGATTAATTTCTAATTTATTCTGCGGCAGTTTAGGCAAGTATCTTTCAAGCGGAAATTAACGCCATAAGAAAGTGTGCCAAATGATATAGATGGCAGAGGATTATCATAGTGTCGGATAGTCAAGCATTACAGCACTGAGCTATTCCAAAATGGAATGGGATAGCCTAGGCAAACTCAATGAACTAGGTGAGAACAATATAGTCATTTTCTGGGACACACTAGAATAGAAGGAAATGAAATAATAGATGAATTAGCAAAAAGGGAGACTCAATAATCCTTTTGGAGTCTGGGATTCTTCTTCGATATCAGTTAAAATGTAATATTGGAAGAAGCAGACAAAACCTGAAAAAAATAGGTCTGAACATTAGAAAGATCTAGTAGGGCTTAGACAATCAAAGATTCTGCTGGAAAGGAGCAAGAATGTAGATTTTGTGTCATGGAAGAAGAAACCTTCATCCACATACTTGCACAGCAATTCAGAATCTTAGGGCACAGCACGTAGGAGACTACTGGATAGAAGAGATTGTTTGCGTTTTATTAATTTTAAATACTTTTATATATTACGATTACACAAAATACTATTGAAAAATGACCAGTCTCCAGTTTAGAACCAAATAAATATTCGAATACATAAAAAGTAGATATTTTTTTATGCAAATTACCAATTCTACAATATATTTTCAATTATACATAAAATAAAAGGTCAATAAACACATCAATTTTTTTAAATATTCAATTGCAAATAGGTCAATTATACAGGAATTGAAGGACCAAATCAAATTGCCCCGCATTTATTGATTGATAAATAAGGCGAATCAATTCGCTTTTTTAAATTAACACTTCAGGCGTACGATATTGTTTGATTGAAAAAAAAATATTTAAGAATAATGAAGGTTCCATTTTATGTATTCTGTTTATTGTATTTTTTAGAATTGAAGTGTGCAAAAATAGCGGCGCCGGAAAATGGATATTACGTTAAAAACAAAATGTGTCCAAATGTTATATACAGTGCGTGCGGAATACGATGTGAAGTTGGATATAATTTGATAGGAACCAGCGTCAGATTATGTCAAAAAAACGGTACTTGGAGTGGTACAGACCCGACGTGTGAAAGTAAGTGAGATTAAAATAAGTAAATATTTTTATATGATGCCATCATATAAAAGACATTGCTTAGTATCATTTTGATATGTTTTGGACACGCAAATCTTGTTCAGTAATTTGTTATAAACATTTGAAACGAAATTTTTTTAGTTTTTTTTCTTATAGCGTGAAACGTACGGAAGCAATTTCATTGGTAAATAAATTGTACTTACATAATTAAAATACGAACAAAATGAGTGGTCGAGCGAGTCAATTGATTAATTAGGAAGCAAGAAAATCAGGAAAAACCGGAAAATTAGTCATTTTTTTTTAAGTTTGATTATTTTTTTCAGTTAAAACATGTAACAGTTTGGATACTCCGAAAGGGGGGAAAATGGAATGTTTTCAAACGGACACGCAGGAAAAATTCAACAGTAATATGACGAATCTTCCAGTTGATACATCTTGTACATTCTCCTGCGACCAAGGGTATATTTTAACTGGATCGAAAGAACGGATTTGTTTACCCATATCCAGATGGTCGGGACTTAAAACACTTTGTAGACGTAAATATTTCTTTATTTCCCAATTAAAATTAATGTTTTCCGCTTCATTATAATTTTTTGTTCAGTTTCTTTAGACGTGTTTCAACACATTTTCAGCAATCAAATGTAAAAAGTTAATACCAATCAATTTCGGAGATATTGAACCAGAATCTTGCAAAGTTGGCAAACAAGAATTTGGAAAAGTCTGTGGAATAATATGTAACAAAGGATTTAAAATCGAAGGACCCGAAGAAAAGCGTTGTAATAAAGAAAAAGGGAATTGGGACAGTAAATTCGAAGAAACAACTTGTATAGGTAAATTGTACTGCCTTTTTCGATATTTATAAAGTAATTTTTTATATTTTCCACACAAAAATTAATATTTATGGTTTTTTAAACTTTGATACTATATTATAATATGAAAGAGCTAGACCTTAAAATGCGAATTTGTATAAGCTGCTTTGAAATATCTAAAAACTATGTGACGATACCTTCAGCGATACCATCCAGATATAACTAAAATCCCCAGTTTTTCCGAGGCTGCAGCGAGAAAAAGGCCGATCCGATATCCTGCGAACTACAGGAACCTAACCGAAGATGGAAAAGAAGTGTGGAATGGTGCAC
This sequence comes from Galerucella pusilla, assembly GCA_910591695.1. Taxonomy (NCBI): domain Eukaryota; kingdom Metazoa; phylum Arthropoda; class Insecta; order Coleoptera; family Chrysomelidae; genus Galerucella; species Galerucella pusilla. Next base: position 56,039 of record CAJUYI010000058.1, read on the forward strand.
ATAATATACGCAAAGAAAAGAGAAGAAAGGAAAGACAAACACCAAGGACTTCAACGAAATACAGGATGAAATCGAAAAGGATGTTCGGTTAGGCAAAATCAGACAGATCCATTCAAGGTAGCTGATATGGTTTCAAAATATGAAGTTAAAGTTTTTGGGGCTTACCAAGATAATAACAGTTTAATTTATGGGAGTGATCCTTGATTCTAAACCGAATTGGTGATACACCTAGAAAAAAATACAGCCTGGGCGTCTAGGCTTTTCTAGCAATGCAGAAGAGTAATGGGCGAAACCTGGGGCATACGACCTGAGGTGGTTCACTGCCACAACTGTGATAAGGCCAACGATTAACTATGGAACAAAAAACACATAGATTCAAAAGTTTTGCATCACCCTAAATCTCCGAAAAAAAAGTGTTCATTATAAATGGATCAGAGGTTAATCAAATAATTAGTTTCAATAAAAAAAAAAACGTGTATATTTGTCTAAAATTTTTATTATCCAATAATAAACTTGCCTTAAACATAAAAAGTATTCTTAGAAATTAAATAAATTAAATACAAATTGATTCTTTTTAAAGAAAAGGTTGAGTGAGAACCTGCATGAGAACTTTTAATAAAGAGTATTTCCACCTCTAGAATTTATGCAAGCTTGAAGTCGCCTGCCCATGCTGTTTACCAAATTATTGATATTCTGTTGAGGAATATTTCGCCATTCTTCTTGGGCCGCATGAACAAGCTCTTGTACACTCCTTGGTGGATTTCTGCGTGCTGCCACTGCCCTGGCAAGCATGTCCCAAGCATGTTCTATGGGATTCATGTCAGGAGATAGGCCAGGCCAGTTCAAACGATTGATCCCTTCAGTTTCAAGATACTCATTTACAGCTCTGGTCCGATGAGGTCGGGCGTTATCGTCCATAAAAACGAAGGAATTGCCAACAGCTGCGCGCCATAGCATCACGCGAGGATGTACAATCTCTCTGAGATACCTATCACCAGTCATCGTTCCCTCCACATTAATTAATTCTGTGCGATCATTTAACATGATACCAGCCCAAAACATAGCACTTCCTTCTCTGAAGGGCGGCACGGGGCGAGCATGGGCAAGCTGAGCAACTCTCGTTGGATCCCGCCACACACGTATTCGATGGCTATCTTGTACCAAACAAATCCTTGTCTCGTCGGAAAAAAACACCGAATTCCAAAATTCTTCAGGCTTCAGGTTCTTGAGCCCACTGTAGTCGGCGAACTCTGTGCTCAGGTTGTAGTCTAGGCACTCTTATTGGTCGGCGACACCTCAAACCTGTCGCAAGTATTCGTCTTCGTAATGTCGAGATCGATACTTGAACTCCCAACGCATGTCTCATATCTCTTTGGAGTGCTGGTATTGCCATGGTCGGGTTTCTTCGGATAGTTAAGTGGATATAGCGGTTCTGCCGCTGATTAGTATCACGCCTTCTACCGCTTCTAGGTCTATCACGAAGAGAATTGGTCTGGAGATACCGGTTCCATACACGAGACACATCACTTTGCCAAACGCCAACTCTGAACGAACCTAAGATGACATTGACATTTCAGAGCGCCATCTATCGAATTCTACTTTTCCCAATAGGTCTACTGGATGTGTGCTATGTTTCAAGTGGCACATTGGCTTTTCCGAACCTTTGAGAATGACCTTCTTCAACTAAAGCCACTATTCTTGCACGGTCAATCTCACTTATGACTTGACGATTCATGTTTGCACTTAAAATCATAAAAATCAAATGCCTTGAATGTTAAAATGATCGCACTAAAAATGTTATCTTACAAAAAAAACTGTAATCATCTGCATATTGCAAAAAATATGGAACATATTGAAATGGTAAACATTGATAAACAAGCCAACAAAAAATTGTTAGCGCAAAAAAATTCCTTCGCATCCGAAGAAGGTGATGCAAAACTTTTGAATCTATGTGTAGTTAGGTGGATGAGTACAGAAGTGTACTCTGCAGTGAATATGTTTACTGCGATTTAAAGACAATCCCAAATTGGTATTATCGGGACAATGAACAGCACGGGGACAGCATCAAAGTAAACCCTTATTGGACTTTCTTCTTTGAAACCCATTTTTTTGTCAAAACACCAGCTCACGTGTAATTTATTTACGATTTTCTTTACTTTACGAAAACTAAAAAAGTCAATCTGATAGTTCTTTTTTATCTAACCTAACATTAAAAACATTCAATCATTTACATTTAAAAATTTAACAACAATAATAATAATAATGAATACAAATAGCGAAAACTATTACTTACGTCTCTTACAGCAGTAAACGGGAGAAGCGGCATTATCGTTCAAAATAGCTTACAAAGATGTTACCATCTCTTTACTGTTCTTTACTGTTCAGTTGCTTCGGCAGTTTATTAAACACAGACTGTTTTTTTTAATCTTAAAGAAGCAAGGAATTTAAAAGCACCAAAAAATCGTCAAAACAAACTGGGGAATTTCACCGGTTGATCTGACAACGTCTTGAAGTTTTGCCAACCCATTAGCTGTAAATTGCTCGGGCTGTTGAGGATAAATTGTATTTACGGCTGATAAATTAATATTTATTCTGATAAGCAGGAAAGTAACTAAAAATGACATCATCGTCTTTTTATCGTAAAAACCCTATAGTTGGCAACACCTTGTTTATTTCTAACAGCATATTCACACTTATTTATTATACTTTTAGACATCACACCTCCAATAATTACTTGTCCTAAGAATATATCGATAAATTCTCTACCAGGAAAAAAATACGGTCATGTTTCTTGGGACGAACCAATCGCAACAGGTACGACAATAAGAATTTTCAGTAAAAAAAAGTTTACTCAATCACCATTGCAGATAATTCCAAGATTAATGTATCCATTTGGACGAGACCGGCGGTTTCAGACACAAAACGCGCCAAATTCGAAATCGGCACCACCAAAGTAACGTATTTTGCTCAAGACGTTTTTAAAAACAGAGCCAATTGTTCGTTTATGGTTACAATTGAAGGTAGAGTATTTTGTTCTTTACTACTTTTTAAATATCACGCAATTTTGAACTGACATAGTTAGGATGAGGAAAAATATTGTTACTTTTAGCAATTCAATTACGTTTTAGATAAAGAACCACCGATTATTGAAAACTGTGTGGATCCCCCAACTTTTCTTACAACCGATACAAGCGGTGCGAACGTTACTTGGGACGAGCCTCTGGCGTTTGATAATTCCCAGATTGTTACAGTAAGTAGAATACTGTTACTTACAATACTTGAAATATTATAATTTTATTTTCTACTATTTAAAATCCGCCGTCGACCCGGCATTGTTATAAATAATAGTATATTATACGCCAAGGTGGTGAAGACTATTATTATTGATCGAGCACCAAGATTATTTCACGAGTGGCTTTGCCCCTAGCATAATAAGGTGCGAGGTTCATAAATGTCTTCACCACCATGGTGTATATACACCATAAAATATGTAAAAATGAATATACCATTGCATTTGTTCAGTTAACGCCATCTAGTGGCGAAGACGAAAGTCAAAAAGTCAAAAACAAGTAAGCGTTTTGTAGTGTAAATTATGCTCTTTCATATGAGCCCAAATTTGTTAAAATCGGTCAAGCGAAACGGGAGAAATCTTGGTTTGTTCAAAAAAACAATAGAACTTCCCCCACCGCTTAATTTTGATGGATAGAACAAAACATTTCAGTCAAAAAGTGTAGGTGAATAGTAAGTAAATATGAAAATGATATCATCGATATACTTTCATCAGGCAAAATTCTATAAAAATCCCATTTTTCTACTTAGTGTTGGTTGTTACGCCCTCTAGCGGACGTTTGACAAACTCGAAAATAATTTCCAGCAATTTCTCTTGCTGACTTTTATCATGAATTTTTTATTTTAAATCCATACGACCAATATCTTATGAGATATGGCCGCTCGCTACCCTTAACTGATCACCCGGTACAATAAGAGCTAGCAAAAAGGGAACAAAATAGACAGACAATAAATAAATAAAAATCTGCTTGATTGTATTTGACTTGTATTGAACTCATTTACAGCTGAACAAATCAATCGAATTTGGATTTTTTGAAATCGGAACTACAACAGTGACGTACACAGCTTCTGATAGTGCCAATAATACCAGTACATGTAAATTGAATATAACTGTGGAAGGTAAGCTAAGTCTCGTATTTATTGTTGCTATTTGGTAAAAAAGTTTTTAAATAATCTGCGTATTATTTCAGTTTCAAAATGTGAACCACTGCCAGACCCACCGAACGGACAAAGTCAATGTACCGACCAAGTTGAAGGTATGCAATGCGTCATCATATGCGACGAGGGATACAGTATACCCATCAGTGAAGTAGCCGAAAAAGGTTTGTTATTTTGATTTACTTTCAATCAAATGTTCACTTGCACCGTTACGTTTATTGGTTGTTTGATGAGTTTAACGTAAACTGCGATTATACCTTTGCATCGTGTGTTAACATTTGTGAAAAGTCACTTTAAACCTAGTGTTTAAAGTGCGAAAAGTCATCTCGTTTATCTTTTGTTTCTTAAACGTCACATCAAGTATATCTTCTTTAATTTATATATTTAATATTCCTTCATAATTATTTTGTAGTTCTGTGTCATTTGATTTTTCAATGTCACTTCAGTCATTGTCTGTCATCTCAGAAAACTCGTGACTAAAATTTGACACTTGGTACTTAATATACTAGCTGAGTTCGTTATTTGCATCGCAGAGGAGACGGATTTTTGGTCACTTGAACATAGATTAATCTGAGCAAATTGCTATTTACGAACGGCCCGACCAATCACACGTCATATAAACGAACTTCTAACCTCCCTTTCGCCTGTCTTTTATTTTAGAGACTACGATTTTTTTGTTTTAGATTTTATATATTTCATTATTTACGACTATGTCTAGCCCTGAGGCAATTTTGGTAGCTATTCATGGTCCACAAACAGTACGAGATTTATCTAATGACAGGAGTGACTACAACATAACCTCATAACATGACAGATAAACAGATTAATCTTTCTCGTTGGTCAAAATATTCCGAGCAAACAGATTTACATCGAACTGATTTGAGCGGAATTACCGAACAGTTCAGATTTACCTCCCCTACCTCAAGATGTAATAAACGAACAATTCAGACTAAAAAGATTAATCGGTCGCAAATAACGAACGCAGCTATTATAGGGCATGTCCACGACAGTTGACAGTTGACAATACCCCTGAGGAAAAACACTTAACTTAAACACAACTTCAGTTATTAAGCAAAGACCCGGCTGCTCCTTTTCAGCAGAATTATCTTCAGATTAATCGAAATCTTCTGAAATGTCCTCAACATTCGAACAATTGTCTGAACCACGACATTTTGTACATAAATCAGTACATCGAAGCCTGTGCTTTCGACAACCACATTTGTTTCACAACCGGTTCCACAGCTACAAGAAATTATTTTTAAACGCGCCGACGTGTCATGAGAATTTTTGAATTATCGACAAATCGAATAATGAAACAAATAATCTTTTGTATTTTTTCCATACAATTGAATAGTGCAAATGGTTTGTGAGAGTTATTTAAAAATTCAAACGAAGTATTGACATTCAGTAAAAAAAGATGGTCGCAGAATTTATTTTTAGATTTTTCCAATTTTGAAGCATTTTTATTATTTCACAAGAAAGTATAACAGAAGACGAAAAAATGGCGACATGAATGAAGTCTGTACGACAATTTTCCAAAGTAGAATTTTATTTTGAAAAATATTTTTTTGGGCCGAGAAACGTGATTATCTCGGAAGTCTCTTGATATTTTTATCTGGAAAAATTTGTGGAATTTTCGGACATGAAAAGGTATACTTTCACCAAGTTTTATCAAAATAAAATTATTATTGTGTAAATGGAATATAAAAAACGATAAAAGCGGTTTTCGCATTTTTCTCGGAGTTTTTGAGGTTATATGAAAAAATCATTCTCACAACAGTTGTAGACCTTTTTATGATCTACAACTTTTCTATTGTACACTTTTCTCTGCGACGTCAACTTTCGCCGGAATTCGTAATAATCCAAAATTCCACCCCTTTTCACCCCCCAAATATATTTGGAAAAACCCCTGCTCACGCATTTATTTTTTTTACGTTTATTATATGCCTATTTACCATTTCCATCTGTTCCCATCCTGTTAACAATTTTTTTTTTTTAGCTTCAAAGTAAGCTAATTCGACTATATAGTCTATTATAAATCAGCATAACTTAACTATTAAGTACCACGTGTTCTGAACGCTTTGTTAATTGTTTTTCCTCAGGGCTGTTGTCAAAATAGTTTGTGATGTCACGTGGACATGTCCTATTATCTCCAGTTTAATTAAACGGTAAATCTTCGCGAGGTAAGATTTGAATAACCTCCAAAATCCAAACGACCTGAATTATATCCACAAAGTTTTCGCAGATGTTCGACTTGGTGCCAACATAACAAATTTTAAACGGTCGATAATTTTCATCGTTGGTTAACCAACCGCCGTTTAAGAAAGTAACGGTGTAATTTATATAAAAAACAAAATATTGGAACCACATTTTTATTTGAGTTAACTGTATAAACCCTCACTTCGTGGAATCTACTCATCATATGGTTTTAAATGAAACTAACTGTTTTTAAATGACTCCACAATATATTTGTAAAAATGTGTAAATTGCAAGTAAATTGACAATTGTTTCGATATAAATATCATTCGTCAGATGATATTTATATCGAAACAATTGTCAATTTACTTGCAATTTACACATTTTTACAAATATATTGTGGAGTCATTTAAAAACAGTTAGTTTCATTAAAAACACATTTTTATCCTTCTTGACATATATTATTCAACTTTTTATTTCGATAGGAAACGAAACTAAGTTTTGGTGCAACAATTTCAATCCAGTTTGGTACAGCCAGGATGAGTTGCTATTTCCAGAGTGTACAGGTAATGAGAGTTTTAAGCTGAATTCAAGCTTTTCTCAATATAATTAACGCTTTAAATAATTTCATTCGTCATGTCATTAATCTTTTCTCCTAACGTTATTCCCAGTAAGTTTAACACTGATATTTGTCCTATCTTTAATGTTTTAATCTGAGCGGCTAATTACAGAAAGGCTTCCACCAATAAAGGCGGGCGGCCACTGCGAGCGAAACGAAACTAAGCTAAGCGAAGCGAAGAGAACGCGAACTAAACTAAACTACGTTAGTGCGGCCACTGCGAGCGAATTTCGCTTATCTGTCAGTTGTTGTTTTGCTTTGCTTGCAAGAATACGAACTGAGACAATTCCGATTATCAACTAAATGGGCAAAAACCTCGCTCGAATCTGACATGAGCTAAAACGAACGAAACGAAGATAAGATTTCAAAATTCGTTCGCTTAGTTTCGTTCCGTTTCGTTACAGTGGCCGCGGCTGCATTGACAAGTACGAGAGCTGATTTCAGTGTTATGTTATCTATGAGCTGATTTTCAGGAAACTTATCTTCGCTTAGCTTAGTTTCGTTTCGCTCGCAGTGGCCGCCCGCCTTTAGACTGTGTATACGCTCGAACGGGCAGAGTCGAGCTGTCAAGCTGCGCATACACATACAGCTTTTATCTTTCTATTTGATAAGATTGAAAAAACATAGCGTAGCGCAGTGGAAACGTGCTTGGCCCATAGCACAAAGGTCCGTGGATCGAATCCCCGTCATGCCTAGAATTTTTGGAACTTTAGTTCTTTACGTCAGGTTATGTTAGAGCGACCAGGGGTCGCGACGCAAAAGATCTGACCGTTAGGTGCCTTGCTTGCGTGCTTGTGCCTCCTTAGTCTCTCTCTCGTTTACGAAGCAGCGATTCATATGCTCCGGACGGGATTCGAACCCGGGCCACCCGCGTGGAATGCGAGCATTCTACCACTGAACCACCGATGCTATATTAAAATTCTATGCAAAGCTGGTATTCGCAGTGCTGGTGATCTACTTGAATTTGTTCGGATAAATTTTTACTATTATTTACTATTATTTCCATAATTTTTTTTGCGCGATTAAGGGGTCTAGCACATTTACTTTTCGAAGTGCGTTCAAGTGCGATATGGACAATCCACACGAGTCGAACAGCATATTTTTCCTACTACCCACTTAAGAAAAAATCTAGAAAATAAAAATTTCTATAAACTGTAATATAACTTCAAATTGACAATTTAATAATTCAATTTTATGTTTCCACTCATTTTTGTGTGGTAAACGTACAGTACTTGAATGTCCAATTTGTATAATGCTACGGTTTCCCTTTTTAAATATACGATGCTGTTATAAGTAGATGTTGCCGGTCGGACTCCCTCATGAAGGGTACCGTACCATTATCTATAATAATGAACATTCTGCTAAATATTTCAAACGTCTACCTGTTGTCGTTATTAATATCAAGCAGAATAATTATTTAAAAATAAAATTAACAATAAAAAAAACTTCTTCACGGGTCTTCACTTCGAACCCGGGTCTACCGCGTGAGAGTCTGGCTTGCTTACTATTCCACCACCGAGGAATATGCAAATTGTTTATCTATAATGTCACATGATGTATTACATAACTTTTGCTTAAAAGGAACTAAAGTTCCTTACGTGTGTCCCGCGACACGTTCCACCTTTTTTTGTTTCCTTTGTCTTATTTTCTGATAATGTTATAGGCAGTTACACTTTGATCTGTGTCAGTTGGTCGGGAAGCGATGTTGATACACTGTATACTTTCTTCATGGATCATTTTTCTTCCCTTTCTCGAGAAAAATATCAAATAATTAATTTTTCTACGACCGTGCGTTTTAACCCACTTTCCCGCACGCATTTTAGCTTTGAAAGTGTCACTTTCCCGCACTAGTGCGGGAAAGTAAAATTATGCAAATTTTGATCTTATTAGATAGTTTTTTACTTCGGAAGTTATAACTATTGTTACAACAGGTGAATAAATAGTACATCAAATAAAATCTACATCTTTTCTAGCTTTTTGTTGCATTTTAAATTTTTTTAAAATATTAAATAATGAAGATATTTTGATATAACCCTGTACATTCTTTAAAGTAGTGTTATGAAACAACTACCAAACCACCAGGTTTTGATATAAGAAAAATATATCAGAAAAAATTATTTCATCTACAAATGACTTAAAACCGTTGCCGTCACCTTCATCGTCATCTTTATGTGACCTTCAACCGATGCTATCCTCATTAACGTCATCTACTTACCAGTTAGCACTAAATCCACTGGAACGTCAATTTTAAGTAATTTACAGAATGCAACAAATTGTGTTTTTAATATTAATATTTATAATAATAATAATAATAATAGTATTTGGTTAAAGTTTTGTATATGTATGTTGAAATAAAATAACTTTTGAAAAACGGGTTGGTATACTTTTTTGTATATACGGTCGTAGAAAAATTAATGTTCCTAACTCATGCGTTAAGTGTCTTTCCCGCCCTTGACCGCTTGCTCGAACTCCGCTTCGCGTCGTTCGGGTCAACTGCAGTCGCGTGCGGGAAAGTATCACTTTCCGCACTTGTTAGGAAGATAACTATTTCCTTCCCCTTTTCTGATTTTTAGCACTATTTAGTGTCTTTGAATCCTTCTCTTGATAAAAAATCGTTTTATTTCTCTATTCTTCTTTACTGGCGTTTTTTTTGATTGATTTCAGTTACGGAACTTCCGGAAGAAATACAGACCGGAGAAGTTGTTATATCGGACGATGGGTACTGTAGCGACATACAAAGTGCGGAAACAGTTAAGTCCCCAGAAAATCCTTATTTTCTTTTTAATGACATGAAAAATTTCATTTCAGCTGAAAAACGACGTGAATTTTTTAATAAATGAAGAATTTTGCGTTGATAATTGTACCGTGGACACCGAGGTGGAGTGTAACAACGAAATACAAAAATTGGAAGAAAACGGGAAAGCAATGGTAAAAAGATACGTGCAAAATGAACCGCTTCTTAATAATAGAAAAAGAAAACATAAGAAAAAAGTAAAAGTGAAATTCCAACTAAAACACAGATATGGCAACGCGACCAAACAATCATTGACCGAGTCGAAATTGGAACTTAAAAGTGGCCATCAGGCAACTCTTCATTACAAAACAAAACTCATTTGTCCAATTGGATTTATTCAGAGAGGCAAACGCTGTGGTGAGTTGAAAAATATTTTTTTTTATTGGTGAACAATTTTACCTATTTACTATAAACTATATATTTACCTATAAAGCACGCCTCAGCGTGTTTAAATCGAACTTTAAAAAACGTGCGTGTTTTAAAGTTGCCGTGGCAACATCAACAACTCGAGAAACGAAGTCTAAATCTCTGGTCTAAATCATGTCTAAAATAAAGGTTGAACTTCCATCAAAATACAAATTAGTTTATGTTTTTCTCATTTCCATGACAACGCAAGGTATACATCATATACATCACGAATTCAACCATTTGACATTTAGTTCATATTTCCATCTATGATCTCCATTTCTTGTTGTTGTAGTAGTTATAGATTAGTATTTATAATTTCAAAGTGCACCAATAAAAAAAATAGCGTAAAGTATTCGTGGATAACTGGTCTTTAAAACACTTGCTCGCGCGAGTTTTAAAGACCTTAATATCCACTTATACTTTAATATTCTATTTTTCACTACTAGCTGTGAAGTTGACAATTATTGCTTCTTCTAGCCAACTGAGAAGTTGAATTTCTCTATTAGTTATTAATTTTTTTCCATTATTAACCTAGGTGAATACATACATACATATTGGCTTAACACCCCCGAGGGGGTAGCGCCGCTTTAAAAAGCTCTCTAAATCCTTTTTTGGGGTGGATCAATCCCCTTTTCTTCCTATATTTTCTTATATTTTTTCGGCAATTTGACGCCATTTCTTTCTATCTTTTGTTTTTTCCTTTCACTGCCTTATTCCTATGCTATTGAGGTCACTTATAACTTCCTGTAACCACGTAGCTTTAGGTCTTCCTCTCCTCCGCTTATCACAAGGTTTCCATTCCATCATTGCAAATATTGTTGACTTAGTACCTGCCCTCCATATGTGTCCCAACCATTTTATCCTCTGTTCCTTAAATTTTTGCACTATATCTTTTCCTATTTCATGTGCCAATTCTATGTGTGTTCGTTTTTTATATTCATCTCCAACTTTTTTCATTCCTAATATCATTCTCAATATCTTACGCTCTTGTATTCTCAAATCTTCCTGATGTTTTTTCGTCATTGTTAACGTTTCTGATCCATACATGAATACTGGTCTTATAATTGTTTTATATACCCTCATTTTCGTCTTCTTACTTATTAGTTTGCTTCTTAACAGCTTTTTATTGGAATGGAATGCTCTATTTGTGGCTGCTATTCTTTCTTTTATTTCGGTTCCTTTGTCTCCGTCATTAGATATTGTTATACCCAAGTATTTCATTTTATCTACCTCTTGAAAATTATAATTTCCAATCTTAATATTCCTATATTCACACTTCTTTTTGATTCTCAATAGCTTTGTTTTATCCTCATTTATTTTGAGACCAATTTTTTTTCCTTCTTTCACTATTTCTTCTAGCATTTCTTCCATAATTTTCCTATTTTTTGTCACTAGCGCAACATCATCAGCGTATGCTATTATTTGACCTCCCTTTGTTCTCAAGTTTCCTTTACTTATCTTTTTTAATACATAATCTAGGACCAAATTGAAAAGTGTCGCTGACAATGAATCGCCCTGTTTGACTCCTTTGTTGTATTCAAATTTTCTTGTTGTTCCTTTCTGGGTTTTTATCTCCGCTACTGTTTTTGCGAAAGTCATTTTTATCAATCTTCTCAGCTTATCGCATACCCCCAATTCTTTTAATGACTTTATTAATTGATTTCTCCGGATTGAATCGAAAGCTTGCTGGAAGTCTATAAATAGAATTTCAAAATCAATATTGTATTGGTTAGCCTTTTCTATGATCTGTTCAAGTATATGTATAGCATCTGTCGTAGATCTTCCTTTCCTAAACCCATATTGGTATTCTCCTGCTACCCCTCCTGTCTCGTGTAATCTCCTTTGTATAATTGTTGATGTTATCTTATAAACTGTGTTAAGTAAAGTAATTCCTCTGTAGTTTTTGCATATCTGTTGATCCCCTTTTTTATGTATCGTTATAATTTGACCTATATTCCATTCCTCTGGCATTTCTTCATCTTCCCATATTTTATTTATTATTTGATATATTTTTTCTATCAGTTCGGCTCCTCCATATTTTATAAGTTCTACATTAATTCCAGCACTACCTGGCGCCTTTCCATTTTTACATTTATTAATTATATCCGTTATTTCTTCTATTGTTGGTTTCGAGATTATTTCCTCGTTATCCACTTTTTGTATATCTATTTCTCCCGTATCTTCCGTTTCTGTTAATAACTCTTTAAAATGCTGCATCCATATTTCTTTATATTCCATTTCTTCTTCTATTATTTTTCCTTCTTCATTTTTTATTCCGGTTATTTTGTTTTTGTATGGTTTAGTTTGGTCATCTAATCTACGATAAAATGCTTTGGTGTTTTTATTAAAGCTCTCTTTTTCTATTTCACTGATTAAATTACCAATTGTTGTTTTCTTAGCTGCTTTTAATATTTTTTTTGCTTCTTTTCTTAGTTTTTCGTACTCCACTCTATCTGCAAGATTTCTTCTTTTCCACTATCTTCTTACATTTCTCATTAAACCATTTTTTTTGTGTTATGTTTTCTACGATACCTATTTTCTCCTTTGCTGCTGCGTTTATACATCTTTCAATCATATTCCATCCTGACTGTATCTCTGTAATTTCTTCTGGTATTTCTCTAATTTGTTTCTGTATACTTTCTCTGTACTGACTTTGGACATCTTCCTGTTGTAGCTTATCAATATTACATTTCTTCGTATATGTCTTGTTTTTAAATTTTCTTTTGATTTTCTGAAATAGTGTGGCTGTGACCATGAAGTGGTCGGAATCCGCACATGCTCCTCTGAACGTTCTCACATCTTTTATTGATGATTGTCTTTTTTTTATATCAAAAAGGTGAATATAATTGACAAATGAAAATATTTTGAGAATTCAGAGAGTAGTTCAACAAAAACTTGTGCAACATAATTTTGTATACCCAGGAGATTGTCTTTAACATATTTGCTGCTTGAAATTACCTATCAAGATAAAATTATTTGAATAAAAATGTCTCAAATTTGGCTAGTAGGGGAAAAAATTGTACATACACCATGGTGGTGAAGACATTTTATAAGCCTTGCACCTCATTCGGTGCTCGGTCAATAATAGTCTTCACCACATTGGTATATTAAATACTATAAGGTAAGGAACAAGGTAAAAACGAAATTTTCATCGCTGTATCAACTTGGAAATTATGGAATTTTACTTTGTTAAATAGTCACTACCGAGCAGGATTGAGTGAATATAAGTGAATATAAGTTTCTTTACAGTACATTGCCCAAGAGGAACGTTTCATAATCTAACAAGAAGCACCTGTCAAAGTTGTCCGTTCGGTCAGTATAATAATAAAACCGGAGAAATTTCGTGTATCCATTGTCCTGAGAACTACACTACTGGGAGAACACGTTCAAAAAAATTCAGCGACTGCAAAGGTATAGTTCATTCAATAGCATTTTTGGTGTGCGTCATCGATTGTGACGTACTTGTGGGTTTTGGCTATGTCATTCATTTTATTTGCTATTTTGACAAATAGCTAACCTTAAATTTGTTAAATAAAATCATCAGAATCGTATTTAGCCAAATTCGAAAATGCTATGAAATTAATAACTACCAGCTTCTTTTTTTTTAACTGAAAATACTTTCAAACTTCCAAAATGCTGATGTTTTTCCGTGTATCTAGGCATATTTTTGTATTATTTAAATAAATATAACAACAAGATTAATATTCACTTTTCATAAATAATAATTAACCGTAAACAACAAAGTACAAACCTGACGAGAACTGTCAGTGGGACATTACCGCTACCTAAGGTACGTCTGCATCATATTTTGAATTGATTTGATTGATAAGTCGCGCTTTCGCGTAATCCAAACGTCAACTAATCAAATTTTCCAAGTCAAACATTAGGGTTAACGTTTGTAATACATTTAAACGGTTCATTGATGTAATATTTAGATTAGGAGTAATCACAGACCTGATGCCTTTTGTCCATTTCTTCCAACATAATGTGTTAGAAGGACATTAACAATCGATGACGCACGCCAAAAAGGTTATTATATGAACTCTATATATATTTTTGGACCATTTGGAGGTAAGATCTGGCACTTAAAACTCCCCAACGTTCTACAAATTCTATAAATTATCATATAATAAACAAGCCAGCTGTAAAAAATCGACAGTTTTCTCTTAGAAAATCAACCTTTTTCTGTGTGTTTTTAGAAATGTGTCCACCAGGTACACACGCTCGAAAAAAACTTCAGCGAATTCATAAACACATTCACAACGTTACCATAGAAAAAATCACAGTAAAGCCTTTTTGTACGACTTGTGGAGTGGGTTAGTATAAAATTGTACGTACGACATTGGAACTGAACTTTATTAGAAATAATTGTTCTAGGTTATTTTCAATCGGGTTACGGAAAATTAAAATGTATTCCGTGTCCAATTGGATACACTACGACAAGTATAGGAGCGACGAATATTGATCAATGTATACCTACGGCGGAAGAAATTTGTAGAAGTGGGATTTGCAACAATGGGACTTGTGTCAAAATCAACAATTACGAATATACTTGTAGTTGTTTTGATAACTATATAGGTATGTGATAATTATGAGTTTTTATTGTAAAAACAGTCAATATAGAGGTGTTATTTTAGAAAATAGTCTTATTTACATGTTCGTTATAACCGAGTTTTGCGTTTCGCATGAGAAGAAGCCACTTGAAGTTCGCTAACAGTCTTGTGCAGACACCAAAATCGGTCTTGTTTATCTATATCGCCTCTTAACAGGAGCGGGTAAACAAACAACACGGCTCCTTCAACTGCGCATGACTCAAGACTTTCCCAAATTTAGTAGTAATAACAATATTGTAATAAATATGTAAATATCAGAAATATAAAGCTAAAAAAAAAAACAAGAAAACCCAGGCCCAAACCCAGTTGATCAAAGTGTAACTATGTATAGACATATCAGAAAATAAGAAATAAAAATCTAAAAAAAACCAGAAAACCCACACAGCACACACACACAGCTACAATAAGTCTTCCAAGGAACTTTAAGCAGAGTCATAGTTAAGACCGCACACCGGGGGGGG
>CAJUYI010000058.1:71756-102300 GCA_910591695.1 Galerucella pusilla
TACTCCCTGTACCGCTAAAGACATAATGCCGCATGTACCGATCAGCATGGAAGTCCCAGCTGTCCCGCACACAGGTAGCGAAACCACAACCACCTGAGAGTCCATCACCCTCTGATGAGACACATGCTCAGCCGTAACATGTGGGCTGCCTCATCCCCTCAGTACCAGTATTGGGCTTGTCGAGACTAGTCGCAGGTCGTGGCTTGTAGGCACACCACTACCAGGTGATGCTGTACCAAGGGCTTTTTCCCGTTCAACCAGATTAACTGGTATTAGTAGTCCACCCAAGGACACCCACCTGGTGGAACGGTTAGCGGTAAACCAGGTTGAGGACCGTCCACAAGGAACGATCCACTTAGTGCCTATCCTGGCCAGGCCCGTTCAGCAAGCTGAAGTTAGGAATGGCTAGAACTATGACACACGTCTTTAAACGTCGGAGTTCCCATCAGAACGAAAGCACAGCTCGGATACTGGTGCATTCAATACTGGAAGTTTATATTATGCATCTACCGGAACTAGCTCATCATATGAGTGTTTTTTATTCCATAGCAATTTCGATAAAAATGTGATCGTATTTCTTCAACATTTAGTACAACTTTATATTTTGAGAAAAAGGATTCTTATGGAAATCTGATATATATATATATATAAAGTAAATATACAGGGTGTTCCGTTTAAAATATATATAATCTCTTTAATAACGTGTCGGTAACTAAAGAAACTCATAGCATAACACAAGCTTAATTCCTTTTGTAATTTTCAGGTACCCATTGTGAACAAAATTTAAATTTGTGCCAATCTCGACCGTGCTATAACGATGGAAGTTGTATTTACAACAAGGACCGATACAGTTGTTCTTGTAAAAACGGATATACGGGAAAATATTGCGAAGAATCCATCGATATATGCAATAAAACTTGTTTAAATGACGCTCTATGTTATTTAGAAGATAACGGAAGCTCCTCATGTTTATGCTCACCTAGTAAGTTTCTATAAGCTGATAATACTTAATATATGGTAATAAATTCTACAATTCTTGAAAAATAGGTTTACCTTGTAAAAGAGGTTGTCTCCCATCGATTTTATCTTCTTTTCTTCGAATTCCGTGTTAGAATATTGGATTTCTGGATCGATTGTCAATAGCCATACAAGAAAAATCAAATGCTCTAGATCCGTGACTCCTATTTCCGTCCAAGCTTTATCGCCGCCAAAAAGTAAGCAGAGAAAACAATATATTGAGCATTTTTTTGTTACATCCACAAATACATTCGTTTTTTAAACAAACATCTCTACTAAATTTACGTGTCCTATAACTTTGTCCTCTAAATATAACAGTTTTTTCAATAGTGATATCTGTTAGGGCTTCCTTTTGCTTTTCTCCATATGAATTTTTAAAAAATATCTCAGTTCACAGTTTATACACTGTGTTTATAAAAAAATAATCACAGATTTGGAAAGATCGTTGAAAAATAAGTTCAAATGCCTATTGCTCTGGTTTAATAAAAAAATGGATAGTTATGTTTAAAAAAGTCGAACTCCATTTTCATACCACTTTCGAATACTTTCAACCGCTTAGGAGATTAGATTAGATTAGATTTTATGAGGTGGCTTTTGGCCTATTCCACTGCGACCTTTTCAGATCTATTGTGATCCTCTAGACTCTAGATTACATTCTCCAGCTTGTCTCTTTTCAAAAAATCTATTAGTGTGGAGACTGAACCTTTCATATATCTCTCTGCCAATGGCTTTTCTTCGCCTGATGCAAAAAACCGCACATTTGCCATGCTATCGCACTGACATAGAATGTGTTCTGCCGTTTCTTCTTCTAGGTGACAAAACCTGCACATATCTTCGTTTGTCAATACCATCAGCTTTAAATGCCTATTGAGCTTACAATGCCCCGTTAACAGACCCACTGTCATGGTGAGTTCCTTCACCATTTCCGAGATTTGTGGGCAACCCACTTCTTTCTTTCCAATCTTGTTATGGTTTTTGCAACGCCGCAGAAGGGTTCCGGCCCAACGAATGGCTTAGGAGATAGCCATACGGGTAGAAGCACGGGAAATCGAAAAGTTAAACCTGAAGTATGGCGGTTCGATTCGCTGCTGTGGTGAAATGGTTTCTTTTTGTTTTTAGTTTGACAGTTTTGTACAGGAATCCCTATGTCGCATCTTTTAAATAACATAAATGTATAATTGACAACAATCCACAGAAACAGAAACACTGATATTTCTCACTTGAACTGTTCCAAATACTTTTTCCAAATTCCAGATTACACCGGAGACCTGTGCGAATTGAAAATTGACGTTTGCGAAGATAATTATTGTGAAAATAACGCGACATGCACAGAACTAGACGGTCAGTTTCACTGTAAATGCGTCGATGGATTTATAGGATCACGTTGTCATATATTACCATGCGATTATTTACCATGTGGTAATACAAAAACGTGCGTTAATATACCAGAAGAAAATGCGACCAAAAACAGCTATACGTATGTACATTTTATTGTTTATTAATTATATTTATTTTATTGATGAGGTTGAAGAGGGAAGTTAACTTTGTAAAAGAACACATCTGTATATGTAGAGGGAGGTTAGACCACATGTGACCTATTGTACATTCTCCTAGGTCATCGTCCATCCTATCCTTTCCAAGAAGGTGGACAGGTCACTAGGAGACATCTCCTTTATATCGGCAGGAGTAGGCCAAGACTCACCGAACACACTCTCTTATCGACGATAACTCCGGACACTCGCATAAGACATGCCGGAAAGTTACATCTTCCTGTACACACATCCTGCATAGAGGTGTGACCACTAGCCCCATAGTTTGGAGGTGTTTCCTTAGTTGACAGTGGCCAGTCAGAAACCCTACTCTTAAACGTAGGTTTTTCCTGGTCATCGTCAAATATTTCTTCGGCGCCAGCTTCCCAGAGTCGTCCAGGATGATCCTAGCAAGACTGCATCCTTTGATTCCATTCTATCTCTTAAGGGATTGAGCATGGCTGTAACGTTTGGCTAGTTCCGCAACTGTCGAAGTCGTTAGGCCGTAGGTGTCACTGGGCCCCAAAATTTTAGTCCAGCCGCTTTCCTGGCTAAAGAATCGGCAATGCGATTACCTTTACTCCTGTCGTGCCCTTCAACCCGCCTCAGGAAAATAATGTTATCTGCCGAGGCGTCAGCTAAATCTTGGTGTCACTCTAGTACTAGCTCCGATATAACACGTTGTCTGTTTAAGGCTAATAGGGCTTGTCTTCTATCAGTGCAGATTGTTATGTTTTTGCCAGAAATTCCTTTTCTGGTTAGTTCTTTTCCAGCAATTGAGATACCAGCCAGTTCTGTTTAAACCACGCTGGTATTGTTTCCCATTCCTCACTTAATCCTTAGGATTAGTGCTCTAGAGTAAACTCCACATCCTGAGCATTATTTCATTTTTGAGCCATCTGTATATATGCGTATTGCATTTGTAGCATCTGACTCTGTGTTCTGTTTTATTCATATTTTGTAGGGTTTATTAAACACAAACCTGGGCTTAATTGCATTATTGGCTGCCTGCAGCAGAGGTAGCGCAGTAAGCGCTTCTTTGCATAGGCTTAGCCTCAATTGGCTCCCTCCTACTTCGAGGTTTACACCCTGACGTACAGGTCCAGAGGGGTCAGACCAGTAATTAGTTCCATTGCTGCGGTTGGTGTTGTTCTCATGGCTCTTGTGATATTTAAACAAGCCAATCGCTGTATTTGATATAATTTTTGGATGGCCGTTGCTTGTAGAACCTCCGGCCCCCATGCACTTGCTCCATACGTTAACATGGGTCTTATTATTGCAGTGTAGATCCAGGTGACCACACGGGGTGAAAGACGAAGAGCACATTATTTTGAAAGTTGTTTTGTCGAAAAATTATTGAATCTATTATATTAAATTGTTTTTCTTTTATATTTTCAGGTGTGTATGTCCAGAAGGCTATACTGGTGAAAACTGCGAAGAATTAATAAATCATTGCATGGACTTTCCTTGTTTAAATAATGGTACCTGCAATAATGAATTAACAGAGTACACTTGTACTTGTTCCAGTTTATACTTTGGCAGGGATTGTGAATTCAAAAGAAACACTGAATACACTTTCAATTTCAACGAATATAGTACAACTAATTATATAAAACTGAAGCCGTTTTCGCAGAATCTAACCGAGGTAAGAAAAAAAAACCTATTCCTGGATTTTGAAATTGAAATTTATTATTTCAGATAACTGTTTGTCTTTGGGTACAAACATTGGACGAAGTGAACTACGGAACGATCATGTCGTACGCTACAAGACATAACGATAACGCTTTTACATTGACGGATTACACTGGGTAATATTTGTTTGCTCTTTTAAATATATTGAAAAAAAAACAACATGGAAAAAGTTCAAAATATATTTGAAATTATACATGTTTTGGGCTTTATCGCGTTCTTTAGTTAAACTTGGGGAGTATCGTCTTTCCACACTTATGGGCGTTTGCACCAATAGAAGCATAAGCTCAGAATTGCTGTGGCGAGTTTAAAATTTAAGGGTCGCTTTGTTAAAATCCAGTTGCACCCATGTTTTTGCTCTGCTTCTTAGCTAACTGTTTAATACATTTGAGTTTTATTGATTTCTCTATGGTTTCTAGTGACTTTTCGTTTTTGTGGTTTGTAATAAAGTATTAAAAGCTGTTAAAAGTCAATTGTTTGAAAATCAAAAAAATATGTCAATTGAAATATGTTTCAAACTTTTATATCTGTCACTGTCAATACAATTGTGTTTGTAGTATCGGTTGTTATGGGCAACGAGCGTTATGCCATTTTTTACGCTCGGCGAGCGTAAAGTAACTCTCCTCAAGGACCGTCAACTTTTCGTTGTCAATGGCAAGCGAAAAAGCCTACTTTTCAATATGATTGTAGAAAAAGGTTTTTTCATCCAATTCTTCATAATAGTTTTTACGGTTGTACCGTCTTCTTGGAAATCAATTTTCAAGAATATCCAATACTTCCAGATCATCCTCCATAAACATCCTTCTTCAAAAATAAAAAATAAACACACTTGAAATTGGAAGACGGAAAACGAAAACCCGAAAACAGAAAAATCATTGACATGTATGTCAAAGAAAATACATGAATGTTTGGTTAGAAATCTCCACTTTGAGGATGAGCGGAGAATAAGCGAGCGATTTTCTAAGCTTAGCTAGGTGCAGCTCATGGTGTAATAGAGTAGAAGGTGTGTTACCGCGCACGACCAATCAAAAAAAACTTCCAAAACGCCGCCATAATGAAAAATCAGCCAATCAGAAAATAACGCGCGAAATAAAACGCTTGACAAATAACTGAATTTGAAACGAAAACAAGAGACAAAATCTTCATTCAACAATAAAGACACTCACTTAATGTTCCAATGTTTAGAGTTCACGATTTATTACAAAAATGAGCGATTACAACAAGTAAGATTTGGTTGTTTAGGTTACAGTTATGACAGTAATTCAAAACATTAAACATATGATTGGCAATATGGCGGTGTTTTGGAAGGTGCGCAGACCATGACGAAAATTCGTCTTCCGTTGGAGCATACCTTCTTCTCTATTACACCATAGTGCAGCTTAAAATGACCAGTTGTTCATGATGCGAAACAAAACTTTCTCAAAGCGCCACTTAGCTTCAAGTCCACTTAAATATCAATTGGTGCAAACGGCCATTAGAAACATATTTATTATACCTTGCTTTTATCTAAGGGAATAGATTTGAGTGCAAGTTGGCATTTCTGGAGGTTGACACAAGGGCACCTCCATAAAAATTGTTTACTGAACAAGGTAGACAGGAACTCTAAAACAGGCGAGTAAGAGATATTCGAAGACAATTACCTACCTGGACACTGTACAAAATCGAGTTTTTCCACCGCAGTAGTGTCGCCATTGTTACTTCTGCGCAAAGTTAGGAATGAAATGTATTTTTTCCATTAATAATCTATAATTATATAATTTATTTTTACAAAATATACTTTTTCATCTTTCAGACTTGTACTTTACGTTAACAACAAATACATCGTATCGGATATACATTTAAACGATGGAATGTGGCACCATCTATGTGTTAAATGGTCCCAAATAAACGGCAGCTATGAAATATTTGTCGACGGAAAACGAAGCAAATACGGCAACGATCTCTCATCTGATAAACACATACAAGGTAACTTTTGTTTAAATATCATCACACGTTTTTTTTGTTGGTTTATTAAAGTTTCATTGCCGTTCCGTCTCATTTTGTAGGGTTCAATGGCAATTGGATAGAATTTAAATTTAATGTTAAAGTTTATCCAAAATCAATGGCATATCAAACTATATTGTATAGTCTTGGGCATCTAATCTTAACCATATTAAAACTCAGATTTCATCTTAAAACCTTTTAATCATCTTTTTCCTTAAATTATACATTGACACACATGTACTCCCATCGATCGCGAGAGAACAGCTAACTCTATCAAGATGGCGACCGGGACCATAGAGTACAAGGATGGCCTCGTTTAGACAGCCACCGGGAAATAAGTCAACAGAGTTGAAATGGCGCTAAGTTTGAAATTACAAAGGCTGGTGTCTACAATTGTTACATTTTGTATTTAAAATTGGCGCTCTTAAAATAATTCTGTCGCTCACGCATGCGCACCAAAGGCAAAACCACTGCAGACTTGCTTTCAAGCAGTTATTTGTGCATTATTTTCAATGAAAACATAACAGCAACGGCCCTATCACCTTCTACATTCACGAACAAGGCATTTGAAAATAGATGGTTATTATGAAAAGCAGTAGTCGTGCTGAAGATCTCGGTATGTGATTTGTCAGTCCAAAAAGGGTACCAAAGTAAGCTTGAAGTCATAAACGAAATCCCAAAGCGGACCGAAATTGCCTAAAGTCAAACTAGTACTGGAACTGAATGATGAATTAGTCAAGCAGGGAGTAACGGAGGTCATGATAGGACCAGAACCTTCCTGTGGAATTGCTTAATACCTAAGTAAAGAGAGCATCCACAAATTGATAAACAGCCAGGAGTTGCGCTGGTTGTATGAAACCCTAGGACAACAGCACGCAAAATTATTCCTTAAAAGCCTTCAGGCCAAACTGTCACACGACCTACTATGTCAAAGTCGAGAAACGACGAGGATGATGGTGGGAATGCTGACCAAACATTGTAGGCTGAGAAAACATATGCACACAATTGGCCTAGAAGATGACAGCCTATGCAGGTTCTGCCAGGAAGAAGAAACCGCGGAGCACATACTCTGTGAGTGCGAAGGACAGCAAGGATGCGGTTTCACTTACTCGGAGAAGAAAAGCCGAGGGCAGAGAGCTACGCAAGGGAGGCGGTATCCAGGCTATTAAGTCTAATAAAAAGAATAAAGCTAGATATTGAGCTCTAAATATGGGGAGGACCACAATAGATCTGCAAAGGTCGCAGTGGGATAGGACAAAGAGCCACTCCAATTCTAATCTACAAACTGTAGCATTCTACCGGTCGCTTTCTACAGTACTGTTACTAGATTACTACTATTCTTCTCACTCGGTATACTGTCGACAAGTGTGACTAGAGTCGATAGTAGAATTCTATAATATGCAGTACACGTGCTCTAACTTTTATATCGGCCATGCATCTGTTGACTGACAGATGACATTTGACATCGCATCACCATGCTCCGTATCAGACCACAGATATAACACCTCTGTAAATATACTTTCAATTTTTGTCAATAAAGTAATAAGATTAACACTTTGTATAATTGTTCGTTTCAAGGTATGGGCAGTTTAGTATTGGGGCAGGATCAAGATGTTATAGGCGGTGATTTCAGTCAAAGTGAATCATTTGTTGGAAAACTGACGTACGTCGATGTTTGGTCGCGTATTTTAACGTACGAAGAAATTTTGAGACATTTGAACGAGTGTCATGGCTCTTTTTATGGTGATTTGTACGCTTGGCCGATTATGCAAGATTTCGTACAGGGAGAAGTTCAGGTAACTTTTTTCTCTTCTCTAGTTTGTAGAACGAGATAATAAAATCTATGCTCTGTTCAAATTTTATTTACGCCGCATCAAAACAATATAAACGTAGTATAATGTAAGCAATTATTTCATGCTTTATGTGCAGATGCTCTGTAATAAACAATAAGTACTATTTTCTACGATCACTATCGAAAGTCGTCTTTTGTTCCTTGAAAAGCAACTGCAAAGTTGATGTTTTTCGCGAGCTGTCATAATTTGACATCATTGGCGCTCTTAAGCAGAAAGTAACCTTGGCGCACGCCTAATTTTATTTATAGATAAAAGAGAGCTAATAGTGATTCCAATATAAAGTGAAGAATAAAATATTTTAGTTGATTTTCTAATATGGTAAAGCATCCAACAGTATTTTCCGTAATAATAAAATGAGAAATAGGGAAATCTAAAAAATATCTGACATTAATGTAATAAGTGTTGCCTAGGTACACGAAACTGCAATCTGGAAACAAGTACAAACAATGGCAATTAATTTTGTTTTGTTGCGATCGTAGGAAAAATCTTGTGAGTATTTCGAGCAGAAAGTCCTTTGGTAGTCTCGACTTTCTATTTCGACTGCCAAAGTACTACTTTCTGCTCTTGATACACAAATAGCTATTCTTTACCTCTTTCAATACTATTAAAATATAATTCTTTTTTTTTTTATTTAATAGATAGAACATTCAACATTCTGTAAAATTTGCGATGCTCCAAAACCAGTATACAACGGTTACATCGAGTTCACAAATAATATCGCCACCTATTCATGTTACCCTGGTTTTACGTTAAACATTCCAACTTATTTAAAAGGGAGAAAATGCACGAAAGCATCTCACTGGGAGGGACAACACGATCCTTACTGCAAAAGTAAGTATTTTACATTTCAAAATTGATTGAGTGTTTGAAACATGGCTGAAAATTCCTTTTTCTCGGTCCGAAAGTTACTTTGACATATATTATGAAGCTTCAAAACGGTGTCATTGGAGTACACTACTGTTTCCACAGGTGTCGCTTTCAGATATTATAAAAAACGTATTGTGCAATAGAGAAGTTCAGTTTAAGGTCAGTATGGCCAACAAAAAGTGGTTTCTATGACAAGAATGACAGTTAATGTCTACCATTGAAGCAATGTATACACCCCCGGAGCGTAAATCTTGAAATGTAAAATAACGTTTTAGCTGAATTCTTAACGCATCGATGAACGATAATTTCAGTACCGTTATCTGTCACTAATTATGTCAGATGTCAGTGGAAAAAGTAAATTAGAAGAATAGAGATACAACTAGCTACAAATGCTACAAAAATCTAATCGAAAATGGACATACACAATTAAACGAGTATCAACAAAAATAAATAAAACTGACATTTGATATAACTAGTGACAGATAACAGAAATGAAATGGTGACATGCCAAGAGTTCCTAGATCATGTTGAGTATTCAGCTAAAAAGTCATTTTAAATTCAAGATATACGCTTCGGGGGTGTATTCATTATTTCAATATAGCAATATAGATGTTCGCAATGATAAAAAAACATGCAAACATGTTTTGAATGGTAGACCTTAACTATCATTCTTGTCAGAAAAAAACACTTTTTGTTGGCCACACTGACCTTAGACTGAACTCCTCTATTACCTAGTGCGGTGACGTCATAGAACAGTAAGGTCGCACTTAACGCATGTCCCCAAAAATGGTTTAAAACGGAGAAATTATTGATTAGTCAGGTTAGACGTGAACCCAAAGAATTTTCAATGGATTCTACAATATATGAGTGTGGAGACCTAAGCATAAAGCCTACAGTGTGAGCCAAAATTAAATTTACAAAAAAATATATAAAAGGTAGCTAATAGGAGCTATTTATTATGACAGTAATTAATGAGAACTATAATACCTATGCTTCTGATAAAAATATATGTAGGTATTTTAATCGTGATGAGACATTATTTAACACATTATAATATAATTATGGTAATATTGAAGTAGTTCAAAATCAAATTGATCTTACTCTTAAAGGGGATCGCTCGAATATCTCAGTGAATTCAAGAATAATTTTTGAAAATGTTGCCAGCTATTTAAAATTTTTCTTGGAATTTAAAATAACATTTTAGCAGAATTCTTAACGCATCGGTGAACAATAATTCTAGGAACTTTTGGCGACTCATCGTTTCAGTACTGTTATCTGTCACTAATTATGTCAGATGTCAGTGGAAAAAGTAATTAGAAGAATAAAAATACAACTAACTAGAGTTGCTACAAAAATCTCATGGAAAACGGACATAGATGATTAAACAAATATGACATTTGACAATGTTATGATTTGAATGGAAGACATTAAATGTCATTCTTGTCATAAAAACCACTTTTTGTTGGCCACACTGACCTTTAAACTGAACTCCTCTATTATATTTTTGAACTAAAACTTACGAAAAGGTCGTTCTTATAAAAGGACGTTCGTAATTGAAAAACAAAGTTTCGTGAATTTTGAGTTTGTTTGAAGCTGAATTAATTGACAAATTATTTAAACTTGTAGGAATCTACTGTGGATATCCAGCTTCTATAAGAAATGGCTATACCATTGGTAACAGATACTTCTACCAAGATAAAATATTATTTAAATGTTATGAAGGCTTCAGCATGATTGGAACTCCAATCATCACCTGTAACGAAAATGGAACGTGGTTTCCAAGCAAACCTCAGTGTATAGGTTAGTATATATATACTACGTCATGTCAGAGTTTGTTTATCAATAGATAAACACTTCTCTCTTTTACTATTGGTGTTTTTATTTGTTTCAGGAATGCAACAATGCGGCGTTTTCCTTAAGCCCGATTTCAGTAATTTAACGATTATTTCAGATCAAAGTTACGAGGATTATAAGGAAAACAAAACGAAATTCGATATTGGAATTCAAATTGAATTCTATTGTTATGAAAATTACGAACTAACGGGTAACAGCACAATAAGTTGTCTTGAAAACGGTAAGTAAAAGAAAAAAAAAGAAGAAGAAAACTCACTATTTTTTTCGACCTAGAATATCTATCAAAGAGAAAGCCTTCAAAATACCAAAATAAATACCGATGTTGTCAATAAAAATATCAGAAAATAAGAAATAGAAAACTAAAAAAAAAAACAAGAAAACCCAGGCCCAAGCCCGGTTGATCAAAGTGCAACTATGTATAAAATATCAGAAAATAAGAAACAGAAAACTAAAAAAAACAAGATAACCCAGACACAAACCCGGTTCATCAAAGTGTAACTATGTATAAAAATATCAGAAAATAAGAAATAAAAACCTAAAAAAAAAAAACTAAAAAACCCAGGTCCTAACCGGGTTTCGAACCTACGACCTCTGAGTTGTAAGCTCAGTACCCTACTAACTCTAACTGTGCTAATCAGTTCACATTCAGTTACATCGAATAGAAGGTTAAAGGCTACTTGAACGCATGCGCACCTCAACTACTAAATTTGACATGGTGGGTGGAGCCGTGAAGTATGTTTACCCGTTCCTTTGTACTGTGTGCCGATACACAGACGTTCCTTTGTATTATGTCATTCATTTGTCAATCACTATGTTATATCGCTTTAAACTTAATAAATATTGAAATTTATAGGTCGCATGAATATAAATTGTTCTTATTCAAGCAAATAAATATTACTAGATACTCATACTATTTCAAGTGCTTGGCAACATAGTCCAGTTATGACAGACGTCATGAAAAACGGTTTTTATACTGTACGAGCTATATATTCAGTTTATTCCGCGGCTGACCCCAAGATGACAGTATTAAAGTTTGATAGTGTTTGACGATAAAGTTCCATAGAGATCCTACAGATAGAGGCAACAAGTCATAGGGGTCTGTGTAAGTGGGAATGTCCTTCTGAGCTCCGGTGAGAGAGAAAGAGACAGAAGATCAGAGGTTTTCCTGTCTCTGTCTGTGTATATTTGCATACACGCTATAAAAGAAAGTCAGCCTTAACCTCCTACTTTCTATCTCTCTTTTATATGCTGACGGATTCCGAGCTGGCTTGTTACCTCTAACTGTAGTATCTCTATGTAAATTTCAGGTACTTGGGATTCTCCCCCTCCTAAATGCGTACCAATACCAACGACGAAACCTACAATAACGAGATGTTTACCAACACAAATTCCCCAAGCACCGGTTAACGGATACGTAGACGCGGATTCCTACAACGAGGTTAAAAACGGAAATGGAACTATCATTGAATTTAAATGTAACGCCGGTTATCGACTTATTGGTGATAAAACGTCTTCGTGCATCGTAGACGGGTATTGGACAGAGCCTAACATAACATGCGAACGTAAGCAGCTTGTTTTAAACATAACCTCAAAAATTATATTCGCATTAAAATGGTGTTTTCACTGGCAATTTTTTTGTAGCTATAACTTGTATGACAACGCCGAAATTTAAAAACATGGTGTTAGTGAAGAACAACGATTTAAATGCAACGAATTCGTATTATTATGGTAGCGTGATGAATTTCAATTGTGATGACGGATATGATAAGCTCGGAACGAGTCTAACAATTCGATGTTTGGCGTCTGGTAAATGGTCGCGAATGCAGGGAAAGTGTTTAAGTAAGTTTTTGTCGATAAATAAACGTTATATGCGATAGCTCAGAGTAATAATCTGAGCGATAACTACAGAATTATAGATTAAACGTGCTTAAAGGTAAAATCTTACCATAAGAAAATTAAATTTTGACCCTAAACTTCAACATTTATTATAATTCTTAGGAAAATCGTGTGGAAAGCCGGCCATTTCTGATGATACGGAAATTCAAGGTCGATCTTATTTGTTTGGCGACAAAGTAACAATCACCTGTACAAGCGGCAATTCTTATTCACTAATTTGTACCAAAGAAGGATTCTGGGGCGGTGAACGAGACGACAGCTGCTGATTTTTAAAAAGCCCACCGTAAAAATATTTTAACGGAATATCCACAATTTCGTTTGAAAACAGTTTCATCTTATTTCTATTGTACAATTTTTTTATAAACTCAAAATAAACAAAATAGTATAGTTTTGATTTTAATATAATTTTTACAGATCCTCAATAAATGCTAGTTTATCTTTTTGTTATACAATGTCAAACTTTATGGTAAGAGTTCAGAGCATAGAGAAATACATACCTATCTATTTATTTTTCTATCGTTCAGAGCGGATGCTAGAGCAAAGGTAACATAAATAAAATAGATAGGCAACTCAATCTACAAATCTAAAACAATGTTTTTCAAGCCATCTCTTGGTCTGGTGACCAAGCTATATAGCTGTAACTGTGAATTATATTGAGCCAACACCAAAGATAGTATAAAAAAGGTGGAACGTGTCTCGGGACACACGGTAGGAACTTTAGTTCCTCTTAAGCAAAAATTATGTAATACATCTGACGTTATAGATGAACAATTTACATATTCTTTGGTGGTTGAGTAGTAAGCACACCAGACTCTCACGCGGTAGACCCGGGTTCGATTCCCCGCGAGGAATTTTTATTATTGTTAATTTTATTTTCAAATAATCATTCTGCTTGATATTAATAACGACAACAGGTAGACGTTTGAATATATATAGAAGAATATTCATTATTATAGATAATGGTACGGTACCCTTCATGAGGGAGTCCGACTGGCAACATCTACTTATAACAGCATCGTATATTTCAAAAAGGAAACCGTAGCATTATACAAATTGGACATTCAAGAACTGTACGTCTACCACAAAATTAGTGGAAACATAAAATTGAATTGTTAAATTTTTAATTTAATCGTCCTCGTGCGATATGGCCATCATATCCACACTAGTTGTACAAACTACAATTTCTTTCAAAATATGCCCTTTTACATTTAAAAACTACCTGCCAAATGTCAAATCAATTCATCAATCCATTTTAAAGTTATCGAATTAAAACATTCAAGTTTTCAAAATTTCAACACCCTGTATTTCGAAAAGTAGCTAGACCCCTTAATCGCGCAAAAAAAATTATGGAAATAATAGTAAAAATTTATCCGAACAAATTCAAGTAGATCACTAGCACTGCGAATACCAGCTTTGCATAGAATTTCAATATAGCATCGGTGGTTCCGTGGTTAGAACCCGGGCCGCCCGCGTGCAATGCGAGCGGGTTCGAATCCGGGTATGAGCATATTCATTATTATGAATCGCTGCTTCGTAAACGAGAGAGAGACTAAGGAGGCACAAGCACGCAAAAGCAAGGCACATAACGAAGCAATGTAACATAACGCAGCGTAACGTAACGCGTAACGGTCAGATCTTTTGCGTCGCGACCCCTGGTCGCTCAAACATAACCTGGCGTAAAGAACTAAAGTTCCAAAAAGGCGTAGAAATGGGCTTTCATTACCCCTCCATGCAAAAATGCTGTTGTCCATAGAAATAATATATATGTATATATATAATTTTATTTTGTCAAGTTCACAGCACTGTGTTGTGGTCTCTAGGTCTGTTCCATCCATCGGAAACAGAAACGATCAGCAGATCATACTCAACTATTATTCTATGGTCATAGTTTCTGACAGTTTTTGATTGCGGTTGGAACATGTTATATCTGGTTGGAACAGACCTCAAACTGGTTTAATGCCCGGTTTTATAAAGTAGAGTTAAATATCTCGAGTTGCCCCGAGGGTTAACTCTCGGGTTAAGATGCAAAGATAACTGGCGTATTACTGTGAAAATATATGAAAGAAGAGAAAGTCGGGCCATAAAACAGTGTTTTTTTCCATGAGTCGGGTACAACAAAACATATAACCTCACATTTTTTGCTATATGATGGCGTGGAAATATGAAATTACTAAATTTGAAAATGGATTTTGCCAGCAGTAGAAGGAGTGAAAACTTCTCTGAAGAAGAAGTTGCTGTACTGACTGCATTTATTTCTAAAAACCCTAGGTTCTCAAGGTTCCTCAACCATTTGAATAATGTCTTCCTCACCATCTGTTAGGAAGTCATCAAAAATTTCAAATAAATATATATCGAATATGATATTATTTATATATTATATTTTATCTATGTTTTTAGCATAACCTTCCATTTCTTCACATTTTAGCATTTTGCGCATGACAACCGCTATCTCGAGAGTTAACCCGAGCCAAATGGTGGGGCAGGGTTAACTCTAACCCCGCTTTATAAAACGCTGTATCACCCACCGGTCACAGGTTTAACTATATAATGAAAACAAAAATGTATTCAAAGGCATTTATTATAAATTATTCCTCGTGTAGGATCATATTAATTCAATAAATTTATTTATGTGAAAAGTATGGATAAAATGCAAAAAGCGGCAACCAATATATAAAAATATATTATTTATACTTGGATAAATGAGGGAAATTAAGCTTGATTAACTTAACCCAAACATTTAATCTTCCGCGGTTAAAAATATATTAATAGTAATAATAATAAATGTAAATTTTATAACTTACGTTTCTTACAGCGTTAACCCGTGTCGTCACTTCAGTATTTTCGTTAAAATAACTTAACATAGATGTAATGTCTTGACATTTACTGTTTAACTCATGGTTTAACTGCTTGGGCACACACTGCAGAGTTTTCTGATGGTCTGAATAAATAGATATGAAAATAACTGTTTTTTCTTCAGTTCTTATACAAAAAAAAACTTGTATTCTACTAATGATCAAATGTCAGGGAATTTTTTTACCAGTTTCGCCTTTATCGTAATAAGCTCTCTAGCCGATCCATAGAGTAATAAATATCTATTACTCTATGACCCGGTCATAGATCATAGTCGAGTCAATGCGTGTCATCCTTTTGCAGCAGTAGCTTGTCTTGAATGGTCTACTCTGTGGTCGTAATCTATGGTCGTAGCTAATCCACAGATCACAAGTAACCTTTAAATCTAGCTGAGAGCTTTTCAATGCATTTTTCTGTTTCTATTTGTACAGGTTAATTTGTTATTCTCTGTTATTATTGATACAATGGATACAAATCAGGCAACTCTTCATATATTCAAGGAAGAAATCACTGAAATTGAAGATAATACTATTAATATTGTGTGAACCTTATAAATCTAATTGGAGAAACGAATAGCATAAGTCCTATTAAACAAGAGGTGAATGTGGATTTAAATACTTATATAGCTTTGAAAGAATTTAATGTTTCAATTAAACAAGAAACTGATATTATCAACATTGAAAATAAATTCAACTATTTAAATAGGAAATGGAGGAAAAGAACTAAACTCAAAGGTAGGCTTTGTGAGCTATTTCCTATGCCCTTTCCAAACCTCAAGCAGATCAATGGGTACGAATGGATTTCAGAAGTGAAAACTGTCATCTCTTAACTCCAAATGATCATTTTTGTTAAGTCTATCAATTCACCTTATATTTACAGGATGTTCATTAAATGGAAAACATATAAATATACCGGATCATTTCAATGGCATCATTATCTGTGCAGGTTGTGGAAATTTATATTCAAATAAAGTAGAATATTATTATCACTGTTCAATACACCATTCTTTAAGAAAGAAGAAATTATATAAAACCAAAATTGATAAGAGAAATAATGGTAACTTAACTAATCTGAATGAGGATGTGAAAAAATTTTTGGAGAAAACAAAAAACTTTGCTCACTTCAACAGTATTGATAAACCATACTCACATAAAATTGTTCAAAATTGTGTCACTATAAAATGCAATTCAAATGTGACATTTGTTTGAGATACTTTTCACAAAAAATTCATCTGAATAAACATCTACGTTGCCATACTGGGGAAAAACAGTTTCAATGTAACATTTGCTTAAAATGTTTTCTAAGAAAGGATCATTTACATTTGCTTTGTCACACAACTGAAAAACTGTTCAAATTTGACATTTGCTTAAAATCTTTTTCACAGAAAAGTTATTTGGGAAAACATTTACATTGCCACGAAGAAAAACAGTTTAAATGTGATATTTGTTTGAAATCTTTTTCACAGAAAAGTTATCTGAAGAGATATTTACATTGCCATACTGGGGAAAAACAGTTTAAATGTGACATTTGCTGCAAATCTTTTTTAAGAAAGAATCATTTAGATAGACATTTGCTGTCGCACGAGTGAAAAACCGTTCAAATGTGACATTTGTTTAATATCTTTTTCACAGAAAAGTTATTTGGATAAGCATTTACCCATTTACATTGCCACTCCGAGCAAAAACAGTTTAAATGTGATATTTGTTCAAAATTTTTCCTACGAAAGTGTCATTCAGATAGGCATTTGCTTTGTCATACCGGAGAAAAACCGATCAAATGTGATATTTGTTCAAAATCTTACTCCGAAAAGTTATTTGAGTAAACATTTACACTTCCACACTGGTGAAAAACTGTTCAAATGTGAATTTGCTTGAATTTTCTGCAATAAAGAGTCCTTTAAATAAACATTTATTTTATAACAAGGTTGAACAATACTTTGTATATATATGTAATAAAACACCTTTACCATCCATATTAGTTTATTTCATCCACGACTAATCTATTCTTTTTGGATATATAAGGTACTGCAAATTGGTTAGTGTCAAAGGAAAGGCCTATGTTAACTGCTAACTGAGAGTATTTCCATTACATTTGAATTAGGTTTTACCACTAAAACAAATGTCTGCAAATCCTTCAACAAAAATATTAAAAATGATGATCTACCACTAACTATCAACATAGAAGAAACATTGTTATTTTTGTTGAGTTTGATCATTATTCACTTGATTCATAGTACAAATTCTATGTTTAAGATCTCACTAAAAGTCTAAGGAAAAATTACCTGATAGGTAAAAATAATCAAATGATTAACAAAATGTATATTAAATTCTATATTCACTTACAAAACAAATCAAAAACCTATAGGGTAAACCATCCAGGCATGTTCTGTCTGTCTTTGTTTTTATCCAAAAATTCTTGATAACCATCTTTGGCTTGCTTCAAGGCTTTTTCATGGTCCTCTTGTTCCTTGTTTTCAGATGTTTCAAAGAGCTCTGGAAATCTAAATTCCTCCCCTTTGAGCTAAAATGTATAAATTTTCCATTTAGTATATAGTTACAATTTTAGAGAATTGAACATGACTTACTAATGTTACATAAGCGTATTTAATATCTTCATCTTTAACAACATATCCTTGAGTGCGATCTCGTCGAGTCTTTGGCATGTGAATCCTAGTTCTAATATCTGCACATTTTACATTATAAATTTTTTCCATATAATTTTTAACATCATATTTGGTCATTCCCATTGAACAAGAAAACACAACGACATTGGGAGGTTGGGAATGTGGAGGTCTGACAAGTTTCATCCAGAAATTTGGAAGAAAAACTCTCAATTGAGGCCCCCCTTTTTGGTATATAGGATACCTGAAATGAATTATTTGAAATGTTTGTTTTTAATGCATACCTTTTTGCTTTAAGCATTAAAAATTAATTTTAGCTTGCTTTCACGATTTTAATTTTGTTCCAAGTTTACTTTTCCCGCATCGATCTTACACAACTTATTCAAAAACTTTGACAAAAGTAACTTAAGCCATACAGGTACTACAAATCAAAACATCAAGCACTTACCATCGAGTGGACATGTTTTACTGAAAATATCTACTTATAATATTTATTTTAAGCAAAGAATTGATAGTTTATTTTGTGTAGTCTTTAATATTTAATAATATAAAATATAAGGCTGCGTGCTTCTTCTTTTTTTGGTTTTAAGAAAATGTCTTCTTCGTTGGATGTTTTGGCATCGGCGATAGCAGCAATTGGCCAGCCACTCTAACAAATCCGTATGACGTTATTTCCCCAAGGTTTGACGATATTTTTTATTAAACTTTGTTACATTTATATCTTCTTTATCTCTGATTTATATTCCAATGGAAGCTGCACAAGTTAAAACATTATCAGTAAGCCTTCAAATAAATATAAAATATATTTGTTTTGAGATTTAAGCATCTACTGAAAAGGCCTATTATTTTGATGTTTGGCAGATATATTTGTTTGTGTTGTGTGACTTGTGTGTAGTTTTGTTGAGGAAAAATGGCAGAGCCCGAATTAAATGTAGACAGTTTAATACAAAGATTATTAGAAGGTAATTTTTTAAATTATTTAAATGCAAAATAACTCCAAATATGTTTACAAGTGAAAATATACCTTTGTATCGTATAATTTCCTTTAAAGACGAAGGTAGAAATATTCTAATTATTGACCTGTCATTTCCATAATTTACACATAATTTCTGAAAATATCACAACTGCAAATACTTTCTTTTATTATTTAATTATTTTTACATAATTAACTTTATTATTCTAGAGACTTTGCAGAACTCTAATTAACATATGATTGTGATGTATTTTTATATTTAGTTTGAGTACTTTTCTGAAACTCATTAATAGAAGCAAAATCTGAAAGATATTTTTATCTCTGAACTTAAAATTGTGTTTTTTTTCAAATTTCTAATAATTAACTACATTGCCACATCCCCTAATGTTTAATGTAAACAGTGTGATTGAAATTATTGTTTTAATTTCTAGTTTATTAACACTTCACCGAAGGCTAGGTATATTTTGAACAAAACATCTTAAAATATTAATGCTAATTGACAAAATACACTGCATGGATATTATGTATGTCCTCTATTGTAGATATAAGGAGAAAAAACTAATAGTTTAACCTTAAAATGAGGTACCCAATTTTTCTGCTTGTGCTAATTTTAATTAATTTCCAAATAAAAATACATTTATATTTACATTCCTGTTTTTCCATGATTTTTTCAACCTCTCAACTTGTAATCTTTGACCAATCCAAAATTAGAATAGAAAATATGCAGTCAGTTAAATATTGTTTGTAAAAAAAATTTTGTTGATTTGAAACATTTACAGAACAAGTCATATTTAGGAGTATTGCATAAGTCACATCTCTGTGAATAGGAAATGCAACCACAGCATCTAGAAAATTATATGTAGGTAGAGGAAAACACTTTTATATTCAATAATTAATTGTTATTTGATTAATTTTAGTATTGTTTGAATTCTTACTACTCAATACAGTATAATTGTTTTTGAAAATGAAATAAAGTAAGTTAAAAAATAGTTTTACATAATTTAACTGTAATACATGAATGTAATGTTTTTTTCTTAAATATTGATTATGGCTCTATTATCTCATCTGTAACAAGTTGAGATCATATATTTTTATCTTTTTGTCATAAATGAGAATCTTGTGATAAATGAGATTATTTCATTATATCATTTTGTTGTTATCTGTGATATATAATTACTCATCAATATTGATATGCATTTAATGATAAATACTGACTCATATATTTGCTTAATACAGGTGTTTTCATTTATTGTTTCCAACTGTTAATTCTAAAATGTCTTTTAGTAAGGGGAATGCGCCCGGGAAAATCAGTGCACATGACCGAATCCGAAGTACGGGGTTTATGCATGAAGTCTCGTGAAATATTCCTGCAGCAACCAATCTTACTCGAGTTGGAAGCACCACTCAAGATTTGTGGTGATATCCATGGACAGTATACAGATTTGCTTCGTCTGTTCGAATATGGTGGATTCCCGCCAGAAGCCAATTATTTATTTCTCGGAGATTATGTCGATCGCGGGAAACAGTCCTTGGAAACCATTTGTTTGCTGCTCGCCTACAAGATTAAGTATCCAGAGAACTTCTTTTTGCTCAGGGGCAACCATGAATGTGCATCTATCAACAGGATTTACGGATTCTATGATGAATGTAAGTCTTTGTTAATAGTACAAGGGAAAAAAATTTAAATTACATATTTATTTTTTAGGCAAAAGAAGATTCAACATAAAATTATGGAAAACCTTCACTGATTGTTTCAATTGCTTGCCAATATCAGCTATCATTGATGAAAAAATATTTTGCTGCCATGGAGGATTAAGCCCTGATTTACAAGGAATGGAACAGATCAGAAGAATAATGAGACCTACTGACGTACCTGACACAGGTGAATTTTATGTTTACTAGACTTCAAAATATACTGCTAATTTAAAAATAAGTATTGGATGAAGTTAAATATTCACTTCTTTTTTGTTCTTAAGGTCTTCTCTGCGATCTCCTTTGGTCTGACCCCGACAAGGACGTACAAGGTTGGGGCGAGAACGATCGAGGTGTTTCGTTTACGTTTGGCGCTGATGTGGTAAGCAAATTTCTAAATAGACATGATTTAGATCTGATCTGTCGAGCTCATCAAGTTGTTGAAGATGGCTACGAATTTTTCGCTAAAAGACAACTAGTCACATTATTTTCGGCTCCAAATTATTGCGGCGAATTCGACAATGCAGGAGGGATGATGAGTGTCGATGAAACTCTTATGTGTTCTTTTCAAGTAAGTAATTTTTAATTTCATACATAATGACTGTCTATTGGGGTTGTGTATATATACAGATTGCGAAAAAGCTTATCGAACCGTGCTGATTACACAAGTACGACAAGGAAAATATGAGAAAAACATCTTGAAAGAGAGAGAAAGAATAATTGTGCGCGCGCATCGAGGCGTGTACTTACTTCCAGAGACTGGCCAAATGTTGATTGCCCCACTATTTTAACCGCTGTTGCCAGCAGTGCAGATTAATTTGTACAAATGATATTTTTGTCTCGTTATCGTTGACTTTTTTCGAAGTCATGCATAATAGGTGAAACTAAACACTTTTATCTTGCAATATTGTCCTTTACAGAGAGAATTTACATTTAAACTGCCTTCATTAGCATACTTAACCTGCCAAAAAGTGCAAATTGTAAGATGGTATTTTGGAGGTCAATCGTGCAATCGTTAATTTGTTTATTATGGCATTTGAAAATCGCCCAATTCCTTCAAAGTCAACAATTGTGAAATTAATTAGTAATTTCGAGAAATATGGATGTTTTTCCATACTGTAGAAAATGCTTCGGAAGATCCAATCGAACGTCCAATAAACGATGAAAGGCAAACTAGAGAATTAAATGTTTGTTTAGCAGTTGAAACAGGACAACCATATTCTTCAAGACAAATTGCTGAAGAGATTAATATGGATTAGAGAACTGTTCAGAATATTTTAAAACGGAACGGGTACCATTGTTACAATGTTCAGACAACACAGAAAATATTTCCCGAGGACAATATAAGACGAATGGACTTCTGTTTACGTAATAACGATTGTATTTTTTTATTTCTTCAACACCCTCACTCTTTCCATGTTGGGAACAACTGAATACCACCAGCTATTCTCTCTGTCAGTCAGTAGAAATAAGAATACACCTCGATGCGCGTGCACAATTATACTTTCTCTCTCTTTCAAGCTGTTTTTCTCATATTTTCCTTGTCGTACTTGTGTAATCAGTAAGGTTCCATAAGAAATTTCGCTATCTGTATATGTTGTAGTATTGATTACCCCAACCTAATGTTCTATGTATTTTTAGATTCTCAAACCTTCAGAGAAAAAGGCAAAATATCAGTACCAGGGGGTAAATTCCGGCCGCCCTTCGACACCCCAAAGAAATCCTCCACCTAATAAAAAGAAGTAGAGCTTATTAATGCTGCTAAATTATTTTCATCCTACCTAATTTGCCCTCTCCTTTCGTTATACTATTTTTTTGTAATAATTTAATCTGTAGATGCATTCGTGATGAATAGTTTCTAAAAGCAATGCCCCCGCAGAAAAGAAACAGAAAAATGGTCTAATCATGTCAGGAAATATTGTATATTATTTAATGTTTATTATAATTTATATTGTATAATGACTGATTTTATTTTCGATTAGCGGACTGAATTGCTTTGTATTATTTTTGGTTATCTATTGTCAAACATCCGATATAAATAAAAATAATTCTCGAATTCGAGGTGTCAAATTATTGAGTCTAATAACAAATATCTGATGTCTGTCAATATTATTGTACATAAATGTTTGCTTTAACGACGGTTTTTAACCACTAAAGTCTACTACAAGGTTCCATCCGTGGACCACTACTTAATTGCCTTTTCCATACAAGGTATCTTAAATTTTTAACATTATTTTTATATCCAATATAAAAAAAACTGAAGCAATATAATATAAATTGAAATTGTCTAATTATTTATTGGTTAATAGTGCAATACATTTGCGAAATTTAAGTTATCTGGTATGGTGCCTAATATTTGGAATTGTTTTTGTCTACTTTGTAAATAATAGTGTTAATGTTTTGTCCGGTATCCCTCAAGGTTCGTATATGGATGCCGTTATGTCTGTTTTTGGTCATAAATTTTTTTTGTTGCTTTTCTTCCTAATCCCCATTCTTCTTACTAATGTACTAAAGCTTTACAAGTTTAGACGCCAAGTAGTTTTGTTTCGATTTATTATATATAAAGGAAGTGGTACAAATTAAACAATTTTGGTGAATACGTTTGAAAATATTTATAATTCTCACTACAGTTAAATGCACTTGTTGCCTTCAAACAAAAGTAAATAAACTTTTAAGTCTTACATAACTTTAATAAAACAT
The DNA here is from genome assembly GCA_910591695.1 of Galerucella pusilla. Classification (NCBI taxonomy): domain Eukaryota; kingdom Metazoa; phylum Arthropoda; class Insecta; order Coleoptera; family Chrysomelidae; genus Galerucella; species Galerucella pusilla. The sequence continues at coordinate 95,280 of CAJUYI010000058.1, forward strand.
CGACTTTTTTTTAAACTACCAAGTAGTAATTTCAAATCAGACGTCGTATCTTTGACGCTTTTGTACAAACACTGCAAGTGAGGAACTCTTGTCACACGGAAGTTTAAAATGCGGGTATATTAAGTAGGAATAAGAGTATATCAATGCTTAGTTCAACAGGAGAACGGAGAACATAACATGCAGAGAAGGTGACAAAATTTTGAAAATCTTGACTATCACCCATCTTAGACTATTTCCATAATCCAAGTCACCAACAAATATCTTTGCTACCAGCTGTGGTTACATATTAATCTAGATGTTGAAGCACATGGTGTTACCAATTTTTTATAGGTAGATGACCTAGTTTTAGTTTGAAGTACTTTTATGTATCGCCATTAATATGTGGCAATCATCTTGATCTTTCTACTTCTTAATTCATTCTAGTAACTTCTTCCGCATGTTGTTATGATCTCCTGTTAACCCAGCGCTGGTCTACTCGTATCCCTACCAAGTATATTTGTTTCCTTCTGACACGTTTTGCTCTCTGTTTATTTTAAGAGCTCTTTTTGAGTAAATTTTGATTTGGTGATTGTTGCTACCTTGATAACGTCTGATTGTTGTCGACTCCACTAAACATTAAACATACGCGAACTAATCATTTATATGGAGTGGTACATTTGAACTACTACTAATTTTATATAGTGGTTGCGATCAAGAGCAACCCAAACCATATTTTTATTATATTATTTCCCCATCAGGAAAAAACGTTATTTCTTTTATGAGATGCACTAAAATCATGTATTTCATAATTAATTTTATCTAACAAATTCACCAAATTGTGAACTCTTGGGCAATAATACGCCAGGCAGAACTCAAACGCATTTTATATTTAAAGCTGTTTTTCAGATTTATCAAATTCTAGAAATCAGCAAATATATTTTGATTATAAAATTGTCAATCTACAAGATTGTAAATTTTGATCATTGATAATTCCGGTTTAGATTAATAGATTTTTCTGATTTACTGTTTGCATTTCTTTTTGAATTTGATATTTTACCATAATCAAATATTAAGAGTAAACAAATATATATCTATATTAATAAACTTATGCTTTTTTTATAACTTCCATACACATATTCTGTATGTGTATTAATTATTCTTTTTGTTAATTATACCACAATCATGTTTTTATCCAGGTTTGGTTTGTTAACTAATAAACAAAACTGATTTTAATATTAAAATGTATTGTGGATTAATTGCCCATAAAGAATAACTCCAGACACATAATCCTGATCCTTGTCCATGGAGGGTGGTGGTCTTGGGCACCGAATAGTAATGAACAAGAAGGGTCACTCGTGTAGATAAAGGCTAGCCGGCGTAAATAAATTATCTGTTAGAGCACGTGTTAGTGTACGAATACTAGGTTTCCTCGTGAAAATTGTGACATGCACAATAAAAAGTATATTGTACAAGGTCTGGTCAACATATATTTGAATGAATGTTATTAAAATTAGTTAACGGAGTTGATATTAAGGAATATGGACAACTGGATCAACTGGATATTCAATACAAACATTTTTAATAAAAAAACATCTCTATAACAAAAATGTTACTAATAAAAAATACATAAGTAATAAATAATTAATATAAAATATAGGTATATATATACAAGGCTATACACTCCGGTTGGAGTTGTAGCCGCTCAAATTGAGCTCTGTTGACCCTGTGTCTTGTGGGGGGTCAGCCCACGTTTTCCTTGCTGTTTATCTACAATTTATTAGAGGTTTTTGCAGTTTCAACAATTGTTCTCCACTTCTTTCTGTCCAGCATCTGTCTCTCCCCGCCTTGTACTCCTAAAATTTTTATATCTTTCACAACCTGATCTTCCCATCTAATTTTTGGTCTTCCTGGTAATCTTTCCTCATTCGGTCTCCATTCTGTAATTCTCCTCACCTCCTGTCCTTTCTCCATTCTTTTAACATGTCCATACCAACGAATCCTTTTTGATTTAATTGTGTTTACTATGTCCTCATTTTCTAATATATTTCTAATTTCATAATTCATAAGTCTTCGGTACTCGTTATACCCTAGTTTGACTGGTCCATAAATTTTTCTAATTATTCTTCTTTCATATATCCTTAGTTGCTCTTCGTCCTCATTTGTCAATCTAATAGTTTCTGCCGCATATGTAACCACCGGTTTTATCGCCGTCCTGTAGACTCTTAATTTTGTTGCTCGGCTTATTCTCTTACTTTGCATGATGTTTTTAAATTTATTATATGCTCTATACCCCGCTTGAATTCTTTGCCTTATCTCGATTTTTGTGTCGTTTTTGTTACTATAGGTATAAATAAAAATAAGAAAAACGTGTATACCTACCTACATAAATTATTTTCAAAAATATTCGTGGAGAATCATAAATTTTTGTAAATATAATAGGTAATTTTGTGCACAATCCATGAAAACTTTAAGTCAATATCACATGTTATTGAAAACAAATCTTTACTATGGTTTCTGTCTAATAAACTAAAATTAAATTCAGAGAAGACACAAAAACTCTATTTTTCTTCTTCTAACCAAAATGCTTGGAGTGTAAAATTGTTGGGACTTTACTTAGATGGATCACTGTCGTGGAATTTTCACGTCGACTATTTGAGAAATAAATTATCAAGCTCGATTTTTGTATTTCGACAGCTTAAAAGAGTTGTCAGTTTCCAAACTTTGAAAACGGCTTATTTTTCCCTTGTGCAGTCCCATATTAACTATGGAGTTGTACTTTGAGGAAATTCGTCGTCAGCCAAAGATATCTTTGTAATTCAAAAGAGAGCTATTAGGATTTTGAGTGATGTCAGTTCCCGTGAACACTGTAGGGCGTTATTTGTTCATCTACGGATAATGCCTCTACCGACCTCATTTATTTTTAACACCCTCATTGAGATCCACAAAAGTCTTGACTCCTTAACAAAAAATTCAGATATCCATAATTACAATACTAGACAAGCATGTAATATTCGTACAAATCGTTTTCGTCTGACAAAATCTCAGAAGAATTCACTCAACTATTCTCTGTATAATATCTTACCAGCAGAAATGAAATCTTTAAGTTTGAATAAATTTAAGAGGAGTTTAAAAACGTATTTACTTGGATTTTGTTTTTACTCTGTGAACGAATACATTGAGAATTGTCAGAATATCTAAAAAAAATTTGAAATGTATTCGTATAATACGAATAATCTCACTGCAACTTAGTATTTATTCCAGCCGGTATAATTTGAGGAAGGAGTCTGACTCCGAAAAATAGTTGCGAGGATGCCACAGAATGACGTCATGGAAATATCGTAAAGGAAGGCGGAGCTGAGAGTGATCCTTCTTGTTCATTGGGATAAGAAGGAAGTGAAAAAATTATATTTCAAGGCACAAATTATTTAATATAAATAAAAAGTACATCGCCTCAAATTTACATATCTTTAAATTCTCCAGTTTTATTCAGCAACAAAATATCCGGATTTTCTTTCTCAAATTCACTGGGTTCTCTGTCTCTGTCTTCTTGGCCCCATTCGCCCACAGAACTCAATACATTGGGTTGTTTCTTTTTTTCAAATTCTTCTCTCTGCAATATTGTTTGGTTTTTATGTAAAGTATTAACAAAAACGGAACTGGAATATACATTTTACATAAAATCAACCACTATTCGTAATTGCTCACAACTACCCTATTTCTGCGTTTAAAAAAAATCCCAACATCTTTAATAAATGCACCATTTTACCCCACAACTATCAGACCACATCACAAAAACATGTCCATTTAAGGGGAATATCTTTATAGCTGCGTACACATGACTAGAAAGTCAAGAAAACATTGTATTCGGTGTAAAATTTTTAATTTTAAAAATTGCAAAGCGCTTTCGGCTGTTAAGCCATCATCAGTGATACTCGTCAAGTATATAATGCAAGAAACCAATTTAAATAAAATCAACAATACATTAACTACACAATCATATTTTTTTTTTAAATTACATTAAATTTAAAATATTTCCCTATTTGGGGTAGACTGTTTCATCATTTTTAATTCTATAACCTCCAACAAATTTCCGCTCTTCAAACACATTTAGTTGTTGGAGGTAATAAAATTAAAAATGATCAAAAGTTAACGACAGTCTACCCCAAATAGGGGAATATTTTAAATTTAATTTAATAAAAAAAAATTGATTGTGCAGTTAATGTGTTGTCGATTTTATTTAAATTGGTTTCTTGTATTATATATTTGACGAGTATCGCACTGATGATGGCGTAAACGTAAGCGCTTTGCAATTTTTAAAATTGAAAATTCTACGCAGATTACAATGTTTTCTTGACATGTCCATTTAACTTCTGTACCTTGAGCTTTCTCCCAGGGATCGACTGGGAACTACTTTTTGATGCTCCAGAATTAGAATAGAACCAATCACAATATTTATTTTAAACTTTTTAATCCTATTCTAAGTGGAAGCGAGGAGTTTTCCACCGTAGTTGGGGTTAGTCCACCTTCCTGTTCAAATCTATAATATGCAAAACAAACGCTTCAATTCCGCTTTTTGTCTTTCCCCTTAGATGTCAGTTGTGCTTGTCTTTATATTATGGATCGACATGAGCTTGCGGTGCTTGCTTGCCCTATCGATGTAGTGAAAAGCATGGATTGGATTTCAATTGAAATCAAACTAGCGACCCGCCTGCGGCTTCTGTCATTATTTATCGGCTCAGTACTTGAGTGGTGTATTTTGCGTGGCGAGTAGCATAAATTTTCACATTGTCAAACTTACAAATGAAACTCGAGTAAAAAGATCAAATTTATTCGAGAAATACTTAATCAAAATAATCAATAAAAAGTAAACCAAAACATGAGTAGAAATTAGTTAGTTTTCACCTGTGTATCCATTTTGGCGAACTTTTCGAACATATTAGCGTAGATCTTCTTTTCTTTTTGCAGCTGCTCTTTCACTGCCTTTGAACATAAAGCAAGTTGATCCTTTGCAGCAGGATTATTTGGATTTATTTCCAAACACCTGCAAAATATATAATAATATAAATTTTCAAGTAACAAATTATATTTGGCTTACCTCTTAAAGTCTTCCTTTGCTAACACAGGTTCTCCTAATTGTAATAAAGCTTGCCCGCGTCTGAAAAGGGCTTTCTCGTTATCCGGATCTATTTTTAACGCAGAAGTAGCAGCTGAACGTGCCTCAAAATAATCTTTCAATTTCAAGTGAGAAAGGGCAATGTTCAAGTGAGAAGCTAGCAAAAGAGAGTCTCTGTCTTCTTTCATATCAGTGTCTGTAACATAACAATCAAAATAATTAAGAATGTCTACAATTTATGGGTTAAAAATAAAATAAAATCTTACACTATAATAGTCAGTGACCAGATATGATAATGATCTATCAAATAGAAACAAATTACATCCCACATTCAATAAAAGGACTATGCTCCCAGCTTATGGAAAATAAAAGACCACTCAAATGCGGATTTTGATACCAACTTATTCGTCTTGAAAAATAGAACATTTGATAACATTGCGCCAATGTTGTAATTCAATTAATAATCCCATAAAATCATAATCTAACCATTCAATAGGACACCACCTGCTGCGGTGAAGCAGAGTCGGACTTGTGAATATAGTTTACATACGATGAATACCCGTTTCGTCGAAACAAAATTAATAAGATTATATTTTTCAGTTGTATAAAGATATGATAGATTATAGATTGCAAATATTTATACCTGACAGATCCCCCCGGCAGGTAATAGGAGTATGAAAGAAAAGGGCGTATCCATCTAATTGTAGACTAACAAGTTTTAACTACAAATGACCAGTTTTAAGAAATCGAACCTAACGAAGAGATTCGACATATTGATGGCTATTACTGTACTTGCAAAACTGGAGCTCGAACACTTGGATGTTGTTCACATGTAGCTAGCGTGATTTGGTATTTAGGATATGCTAGACACCAACCAAATATTAGATATCCATCAACCAGATTACTAAATACTGTACTTGACGCTGCTGATCGAACTATACCTAATCATGAAGAAATATAATGATGCAAATTATTTTCAGCTAACAGTGCTTTTTATGTCACGCAATGGAAAACACTCATCGCCATCAAAATATATATAACACAAAAACCGGCTTCGGCTATCAAAAAAATATAAAAATTAAACAAAACCCGGCTTCGGCCATCCAAAAAAATTTAATAAAACAAAAAGGCGACTTTAGCTACCAAGGAAATATAAAAACCAAAAACCGGCTTAGGCCAATAGAAATTTTTTTTTCAGCTACACTTCGCGGATGGAGGGTAATGAGGTCGTCAGGCGATGCCTGTGGGAGAAGGTGGAGCGAGTAAGAGGGGATACTCTAAGAATTATACTACAGTGTTGCCACAGGTGGCTCGTTCGAGCCAGATCTGGCTCGTTTGAATTAAAAGTTTCTCGTTGACTCCTCTTTATTAAAATTGGCTCGTTTTTAAATTTTGCTAAATTTTTGTTGAAGATGAGTATTTCTGAACTCTCGTGAATTGAACTGAATGGTGTTGAGTGTTGGATTACTTGGATTGGATTATTTGAATTAGTGTCGAAGCGGGCGAGTGTAATTCGTGAACGCACCACCGCCGAACAAGAGAAATCACGAACGCACCCCAATCCAACCGCTCAGCCTGTTCTTTGTTTTTCGAAAAATAAAATGTAAAATATTCGGAAGTTTGTTGTTGGATATTAAATGTTGATTATTGGTTGTTGGTAAAGGCAAGGTAAGGGCTAGAATAACTACCCACCCTACCTTAAGTAAGTTAATATTTTTAAACAGGCGTGCATAAATTCGACGCTAAAATTTCACTTAATCTTTTTTCACTTTATGTACCTGCTTGTAGACCCTTAAATTCGACGCTAGGTACTACCTGTATTATTTTGTATAAAAATATCAGAAAATAAGAAATAGAAAACTGAAAAAAAAACAAGAAAACCCAGGCCCAAACCCGGTTGATCAAAGTGTAACTATGTATAAAAATATC
>CAJUYI010000058.1:102310-132245 GCA_910591695.1 Galerucella pusilla
GTGTAACTATGTATAAAAATATCAGAAAATAAGAAATAGAAAACTAAGAAAACCCAAGCCCAATCCCGGTTGATCAAATATTCCTTAAAGGACATAATCCTTCCGGCAGCGTCCAATTTAAGGGTGTCTCTTCTGGGCTACAGGTAGTTAGCGTCCAATTTGAGGCCGCCCTTTTAAACATTACTACCTTAAAAATTCTACATTTTATATTTATAAAGGTTTATTATAAAAAAAACAAATAAAGAAGGAACTGGGGCATAGGTATTAACTATTAAAAAACAGTTTTGAAAAAGTTCGTTTTAGTATGAATTTCGCTCGTTTCCGCCTTATCATCTGGCTCGAAAAAAAATAGGCATGTGGCAACACTGATTATACATTATCTTTTAGTATCACCGTTTACGTCGGGTTCATTACTTACACACATTTCACAAGCATTTTTGTATTAACAGTTAATAGACATTTAACATCTAGCATATAAAAAAATCTTTTCCGCATACCTATCCTATTTTTTTAGTTAGAGTTACCGATGCCAACAACTACACTACAAAATACTACAAAGAAAAAACAACATATAAAAATTAACTCTCAAAATTAGGTCGGTTCAACCCTGTCTGGTTTTATTTATTCATTTCTTATCTCCATTAGTGGGTGAATCAGGTGGAATCTAATACAGATTTGTTTACGTATTTTCTCTGTCTTACTCATACAATCTCCGTAAGCGATTTTGAAAATAAAATCATTAATTGTGAATTAAGTCCTTTAATAGTGTAGTTTTGATTTTATTCCAGGTTAAAGTAGCGGTTAAAGTCTCAAAATCAGCCTTTTAGATTATTATGTCACCAGTATAAATTGAAGTTAGAGACACATTTTAACAAGGAACATAATTATCATTAGATAGTATAGTCACCAAAAACTGAAGATGATAAGAAGTTGAAGATAGCTCCAGCATTACATTATCACCTTTTTTTGTAAAGGTTATCAGGGTCAGCTGATATGTACACATGCAGTGAGGTTACTCCCAATTTAGAAATTTATATTTACCCCTAATTAGATTTACCTTTATCCAAAAACATAATTATCAATATAAATATGTAGTTTGGTTAACCACAATTTATAAGAATTGAAATGATAAAATATTGTATTAATACAATAACAACAACAAAACCATGGTGTTTATTTTTTTCTGGAAAGTAATATATTATCAAAATATGTCAAATTATGTAATATCAGTTGATAATAAGCATACCTACTATAATTATTTTATGATCTTAGGATATTCTTATTAAAACATAATTGTTCTCACCAGTATCATTGTCAAGATAGGATTGTATTCTTTTGTAAAGTTTAAGCGCCAAGTCATATTTCCCAGCTTTGAAGTAATATGTTCCTTTTTCCTTAAAAATCTTTGACTGTTCAATTTTTTCATTAGAATCCATTGACCAAGTTTCTTTCAACTTTTCAAAGTTATTTAAAGTAACTGTGTATTCTACTGTAGCATTCGGACAAATGTTATATTCCTAAAATATATTATAATATAAAATAATAATATTGCAAGTTTAATATCAAGTGTATACTTTTAATATAGCAATATAAAATACATACTTTAGATCCTTCTACACCAAATGCATACTTTGGTTTTATTATCAACCTAGAAGTTTCATTTTTCTTGAATTTTTGAATAGCTATATCAATTCCTGAAATTATGTTAGCTTCAGAAGCTTCTCCTACTGTAAATGAGACATCTCTCTCATCAAAAATGTTGTTTTCATATTTTCCAACAATGTGCACTGTAAAAATAAAAAGCAGATAAAATTGTACAAAGGTGGTGTTTGGTTAAAAATCGTTAAACAATGATGTTTGTTCCAATGTACAATATTTCAATTTATATCCTAGGTATATCACATTTTCCAACACTTACATTTAACTAGAGCACCTTCATTAGGTGTAGATTGAGCCTCACCAGGGGTTATTAGAATTCTCTCAATACTACCATCTGCATTAGGACTTAAATCCTCACATTTCCAATGTAATACTTCAACCTAAATGGAAAGTTTTAGTAATTACTAGCAAGGTTTATCATAATAGACATAATGACAGTCACTATGAATAGCTGGAAGAGTTGAATAAAATACAGGGACTCTAGAGAGATCACTTATTTTTACATTTCAATTAATTGTAATTATATTCACTTTAGTAAAAGTATTAATACAAAAAACATTTCCCATCTTAGCTCAAACAACAATCAGACATCTTCTTTTTGGAAATTCATCTCACATTATCTACAGTATGCGTAAGTTGCTTCCGAACCTTACACCTTACACAAATACGACAGAAAAACAGCTGAATGAGAGAGAAAGATAATTATACGCGGTCATCGAGGCGTGTATTTAATTCCAGTTAGGGTGTGGTTCTATTTCCGATAGTGAACGAATGCTCATTGCCCTACTATTTCAACCGCTATTGCCAGAAGCGCAAATTAATTTGTACAAATGATATTTTTCTCTCGTTTTCGTTGACTTTTTTTTGAAGTCATGCACAATAGCTAAAACAAAACACTTTCACTTGGCAACACTGTGTTTTACAGATAGAATTCACATTTAAACTGCTATTCCTAGGTCTTTTCGCTACAAACGTTGATCACGTTGGAAGCGCATGCCATTGTATTTGAAAATAAAACATTTACAATTATGCCTTCATTAACATACTCAACCTGCGAAAAAGTGCAAATTGTAAGATGGTATTTTGGAGGTCATTCGGCTAATGAAATCGTTAATTTGTTTATTGTGGCATTTGAAAATCGCCCAATTCCTTCAAAGTCAACAATTGTGAAAATAATTAGTAATTTCGAGAAATATGGATGTGTTTCGTACTATAGAAAATGCCAAGCTTCGGAAGATCCAATCGAACGCCCAATTAACGATGAAAGGCAGACTAGAGAATTGAATGTTTGTTTAGCAGTTGAAATAGGACAACCATCTTCTTCAAGACAAATTGCTGAAGAGGTCGACATGGATAAGAGAACTGTACAGAATATTTTAAAACGGAACGGGTACCATTGTTACAAGGTTCAGACAACGCAGGAAATATTTCCCGAGGACAATATCAGACGAATGGATTTCTGTGAGGAGATGATGGAACGTCAAAATGCTGACGAAAACTTTTTAAAAAATATTTTATTTACGGATGAATCAACTTTTTCACTACATCAAAAACACAATCCATCCGTCACAAGATATTGGTCTCGGGAAAATAAACATCTAACCATTCCAATCCGAACGCAGTATCCGCAGAAGCTAAATGTTTGGACGGGTATTCTAGGTGACCACATTATAGGTCCTTTTTTCATTGAGGGGAACTTAAATTCCGCCAAATATTTAGACTTATTACAAAATCAAGTAATTCCTGCAGTTCTCCTTATACCCGATGTTGATCTCAACAGAATTTGGTTCCAACAAGATGGTTGTCCAGCCCATAATTCAAGGATAGTAATGATTTTTTTAAATTTTTCCCCGAAAAAATTATTAGTACTAATGGTACAATTAAATGGCCTCCAAGATCACCTGAGCTAGCTCCAAATGATTTTTTTCTTTGTGGATTTACCAGCATGCATTTGAAAGAGCTAATAATTTAAATGAATTGAGGGTGAAAATACAGAACGTTTGTGCCAGCATTACGCCAAATAATCTTAGAGATATGAGATCAAATCTTTATCACAGATTTGGCTATTGTCTGGCACAGCAAGGTGGTTTATTTGAGCACTTAATTCATTAAAATTATGTTTACCTTTAGAATAAATTTTTATTTTTTCAGGAAGTTTATATTTTATGTTTAGAATAGGTGTAGGTACCTTATTTTATTTTTTCAATTTAATTTATTAATGGAAGGGATTTTTAGTTTATTAATTGTGGTTCTCTCAAGAAATGCTGTTTTATTTTCAAGTTACAATGGCTAAAATAATATCCTATTGTAGTTAGAAATTGTCAACTTGGTCTGAAATGATCATGTTGACAAAAATGAATTTTAAGATTTACAGGTTACGTAATAACGATTGTATTTTTATATTTCTTTAACGTCCTCACTCCTTACGTCTTGGGAGCATACTGAATTACCATTTACCACCACCAACTAGTTAAAATAAGAGGGCAATGAGCAGTCGGGAACTCTCGGGAATAAGCTTACGCCCCCTAAGGTGAAACAAAGTGATGATTGTGCATAATTATTCTTCCTCTCTCTTTCATATATCCTTGTCGTACTTGTGTAGTTCATACCTAGGTTCCAAAGCAGATTTCCCATGCTGTATATTGTTTGAACATCCATTGTACTTGCTCGTTTCGTATCATTTATATATTTACTAATTATCAATCATGAAGAATCTGTTTTGTATTATCAAAAGTACAAGAAAAAAAAGTTAACTATGAAACAAAACATTACCAAGGGAAGTAGTACAAAAATATGTCTAGTCAATACTAGTTTATAACAAATATCTTGACATTTAGAAGGAGTTAAAATCCAAATTTTCTGATACATTTTTGTAAAATAATTTTATACTCACATCAAATTTAAGAGTGGAATTTGGAGGTATAGTTGAAGGACTTCCACTTTCTCCATATGCATATTCTGGTGCACAAGTTAAAATAGACCTCTCATTTTTTTTCATACTTGCAACACCGATATCCCAAGCTTTAATAACATTACCTACAAAAAAAAGTTGTAACCACAGGCAATTTTCTTCCTAATTTTTCAATACCTTTTCCCAAATCAAATGAGAAAGGTTCATTTCTATCTCTACTAGAATCAAATTTGGTTCCATCAATTAAAGTGCCTGTATAATGTACATATACTTTACATCCTGGTGATGGATATTCATCTCCAATACCTTCTTGGAGGATTTCTTTCAAGACTCCACTATCTTTATTAGGAGATATATCAACTGGTACAGCCATTTTAATAATTCAGATGAAGACAAAAACTGTTCAAAGCAACGTGAGAATTATTCTAGAACATTACAGTGTTAGGTTATGCGGCAAAAAGGAGATTAAAATTATATTTATGAATGAAACTTACCTAATATAAATGAAAAAACTCAATTTATAGTGCACAATATGTAATATTATAATCTAGTAGTTCTAATAATACAAACTTATACTGATGAATCTTTAAATTATCAAACTTCTTCCAACTGCAATGTAGATTTGCTGTGGTAGATTTAAAAGTCATTTGATTTGATTGTCATATCATGAAGTTTTTAAAAATTCATAGAGAAATAATATAACAAGTTATACAGTTACAGCAATATAGTTCGGTCACCAAACCAAAAGAGGGCTGATAAAAAACATGGTTGGTGACTTATACATTCTTTGGTCTCTGTCATGTCTGTGGTGATGTCTCTGTTTTTCAGTATACATCAGAAACAAAATTTTATTGCTTTGAATTAAATTTGTTGAAAATATTTATTACAAATACAAATGGAACGAATTGGAGTAAACCGTAAAATATGTCGCCTTTGCCTGACAGAAACTATTGTGTACTATTCATTACTTGATGAAGACAAAGCAATTTTCTTAGAAGCTCTTACTTCCATAAAGGTATCCCTATTCATTTAGTTTTTGTTTATTTCAAATCCTTTCTCAAAAATACAAGCCATATATTTATGAAATCTCACAAAACACAAATATTTTGCCCTAGCTGGAATTACTGATATTATATGCCAGGTCACAGTCCCTTAAATATGTTTGTCATAAATCTATGAATCTTTATTTTCAAAGTATCCAGCAATTTTTATATTTGGATTATGAAAAACAAAAAATATATATTTTAATCAATAGATAGACGAAGATGAGCCATTCTCAACCAATGCATGTGTTCAGTGCTGCTTTAGTTTAAAATATGCCTTCCAAATTCAACAAAATATTCTTGAAGTAGATAGAAAGCTACGTGCAGCTGATGAATTTGAATTAGAACAACCAACAGAGTCACATCAGGGAGAAATGAAAGCAATAGTGGATGAACATAATGAAAATCAAGAACATACTATTGATCATGACTATGAAGGTAAAAAAAAGTTATTTATTTGATTGTGACAAGTGGTAAGCATGGTTATTAAGTGCCTTTGTTGATTTGATTTTCGAAATTATTCATTGTGAAAGTGTTGATGTGCTTACATCCCAAGACAAATGCATGAGAAAACCTTCATAAAAGAACCATGTCTGAGAACTGCTCACCGCAGGAATTAGCTGAAAATATGAACAGCCTAGTCAAGCATCAGAAAAGGATCACCTGCTCAAATTAAAAAAATACAACAGAAACCTTACATGCAAATTATGGGGCAAGGAATAGAGATTGTGAAACATTATACTGTACATATGCAAGATACTTGATTGTATTGAAATGGACAGTTATTTGTTGGCAATTGCAACTCAGAACTTGTACAAACTGGTGCTGATGACAATAAACCATTATCAGGTGGGCTAGGGATAAATGTGTATAGAAAATATTTACATACTTATGAAAGACATGTACTTAACTTGTGAGTAGTCAATGAATGTTTATTCAATTTTAGGACATACTATAAATATTTATATGGAAGGTGATGAAAACACTGTTGAATATGATCAAGTAAAAATTGAACAATGTTCGGGTGAAAATTCTCTAGATGACATTTTAGTACAATCAACATCAGATGAATTAAATGCAGCACAAAATTTTATCACCATGGAGCTTAACAAAGATAATTACAATAAAGTCCCTTGCAAAATTTGTGGCTTGGAATTTGTAGAAAAAGAATTATTACAACATACACAATTTCATTATTTTTCTACTGTCAAATGTGATGAATGCAATTTACCTTGTAATAATATACATGACTACAGAAAACATCTTGCCGAAGAGCACAAAGATTATCCATCTAATAAAAGTTGGAGCTGCAAGATCTGTAATACATCTTTTTTGTATAAACCATTGTATATTATACATTTTAAAAGGTAAGTGTATTAACCTCCATTTAACAAATTTAATAAAATCGTATAATTTTCAGTGCTCATCCACCTAAAGCACCTGAACAACAAGAACCTGGTACTTATCATTGTTTTTACTGCAAGAAAAAATTCTTTAATGAAAGGCGACGAGATGCACATGCTGCTACTCACAAGAAAAAACAATGTGATATATGTGGTGTATACATTACTCCTTCCAATTTCCCCGCCCATCGAAGATCTCATTTTGAAGATGAAGTAGAATGTCCTATTTGTGAAAGAAAATATAAGAATACAATATCTCTTAAAGGTCATATTCATTATACCCATTCTACAAGGAGTTATCTATGCGAGTTTTGTGATAAATCGTTCAAGAAATCTTATGCTTTGTTGTTGCATATCAAAAGAGAACATACTGGTGAGTATTTTATCCTAATAACATAACCCAACGCTGTACCTATATTAAAAGGTTCCATAAGTAGTTATTTGTATATTATTATTATTATATTTATTATTTTTAAGGTGAAAGATCTCACGTATGTGATTTATGTGGAAAAAGTTTTCTAACCTTCTACAATCTCAGTAAACATAAGAAGATGACTCACCAAAAATTACGTCCTTTCAAATGCAGTTATTGTCAGAAGAAATTTTCCTCGAAATTTGCTGTTCGAACTCACGAACGTCAACATACGCTCGACGCGCCGTTCGAATGTGACGTGTGCGGACAAAGTTTTCGCCAGAAGGTATCGCTTAAAGGACATCGAAAATCAGTTCACAACATTGAAGAGCCGCTTACTTGCGCTTGCGAGGTATGCGGTAAGAAATTTAGTAATAAGTTTGCTGTTATGAGTCATATGAGATTGCATTAAGTTAGTTCTGTTCTTAATTATTGTAATTTGTGATGAAATTGTATTTATTAAATAAACTGTTGTCTTTTTTTTAAACAATATATTATTTTATTGCTACTCTGCTACTTGAAAGGCGGTCAAAGTATCAGCATTATATTCAATCAGTTGAATCAGTGGGTTTTCGCAGTCCTGCCTCTTCTTATTTTAAAGTTTCAATATTCTGTATGCATAATAGCTTTAAGATTTAAAGCTTATGATTGGCTGGTATTGGGAAAAGTAGAATTCGATAGATGGCGCTCTGAAATGTCAATGTCATCTTAGCAACGAGTAAAACAAATCAGCTGCCGTATAAGCCCTCTGATATTTAAGTTAAGTGGTTTTATTTTGCTGTTTTAGTTATTTTCAGTGTGTGTTTTGTGAAACTTTTGCTTTTTCTTTGATTATGCTTTAGTATTTTGTGTTGTTAAACTAAATTTTGACTCCTAATATTTTTATTTTTGGAGTAATAGGTATGGTTGATATTTGTGAAAAGTACAACAAGCGTTCAATTAACTGTTTAGTTTTAGATTTGATTTCGAGTTATTTATTTATTTCATTTTTGATATAGTCATATCTACAAAAGTTGTAGGGAAGGTTCCTTTGTATTAAGTAATATTTTAAATCTTTTATACCGACTTATTTTCTCTTTGATCTGCAATGAAAACAAAAAATAGAATAACATAACCTCTTCCACAATATCTCTGGTTATATAAGAATATTACCTCAGCAATGATGACAGTTGAGTTAAATAGAAAATCACAGTTTTAAACTTGTCATTGACACAAAATTAAACAAATAAAATACGAATTTACGGTAATTACGTTTACTTGCATGTAATACAAAAACAATGCAAAACGAATTATTTTACTCGTTGCGACAGTTACCATTTTTTCCGCCAGAGGTCTCATTGAATTCTACTCCGCCCAATTGCTCTGCCGATGATTGGTACAAATGGAACACTAACGCCCTCTTACTTCTACTACTACTGCATACTTGAAGTTCGTGTTCCTTATATTATGGATTCAGGAATTGAAATAAAACTACCTGATGAACAACGAAAGTGGTTTTTCATTATTATAGTCAAACGTCAAATATACATACAATCATAAATATTGGAGGATATAACAGTTCTTTATTAAACATAACACAAAAATAAATCTATACATTATTTTTAACATCCTTCAAAGGCACTTATTTGGTATAGATAAAGTATATATTTATGTACATTATTTAAAAAAATCAAACACGTCAAAAAAAATAATAAAACCTTGTATAGAAACTAATACACAACAAAATAAGATGTGAAATGGTCTCTTCAATTTTATATTCTCAGATCTATATTTTTATTTAAAATTTTGGTAACTTTTGTTCTTACTGAAACAAAACCTAATAAGTCTTACATATCGGATTACTTATAAACGAATTTTATGAATATTTTTGGCAAGTTATCAATATTTTTACATAGGAGAATTCCAAAATGCTGCTGCTTTTTTAAAGCTGTCGCTTTTTGGTTTATTTTTCCTATCCAACAAAGGTGATTTTGGTACAGAATCCTCTTCATGTTTGCTAACAAAATGTTCCTTAGCTATAACAACCTCAGTCTTTTTTAACAAAGCTGGCGATGGACTTCTATACCGAACGGTTGTTAAACCTACATCGACCTTGTCATTGCCAGTAAACTTCTCCTTCATTTGCTCTACTCTGGATTTACGCTGATTATTACTTTTATCGGATAATTTGAATATTATTCCATTGTCATTTGTAGATGGCGTAGTTGAACTAAAATAATTATTTGTGACGGAAACTGTAGTAGGATCTGTAGTGTATTTCTTTATTGTACCCGCTACTGTTCTAGACGTGTATATTGGTAGTCGCTTTAAGCTGCCCGCCGCAGTTGGCGTTTTGACTGAAATAAAAATTGCAAATAAATAAAAGAAGCTTCAAATAATGTTTTTGAAACAAGGCGTTGCGACGCCATTACATACAATGGTAACTAATAAGAACGATAGGCAACACAATACACAAACTCTAAATACTGTCTACTGTTAGCCATCTATTGGATTGTGTGCGAACTTTCTTGTAACTGTGAATCCATGCTTATTTATCTCTTATCTATGCTGTGATTTTTATAGGGCAAAACACGAATAAAAAAATAGGCAGTCCTGGGAGCTACCGATAGAAATGAAAGTACAAATAAATAGAGATCAGTCTAAGGTTAGTGTGGACAACAAAAAGTGTTTTTTTCTGAGAAGAATGACAGTAAAGGTCTACCATTAAAAAAATAAGATTTTAGCACGTTTTTTATCATTGCGAACATCTATATTGCTTTATTGAAATAATGAATACACCCCCGAAGTGTATATCTTGAAATTTAATGACTTTTTAGCTGAATACTCAACATAATCTAGGAACTCTTGTCACTAGTTATATCAGATGTCAGTGGAAAAAGTAATTAGAACAATAGAGATACAACTAACTAGAAATGCTACAAAAATCGAATCGAAAATAGACATAAACAATTAAACGAATATCAACAAAAATAAATATCTGACATTTGACATAAATAGTAACAGAATAATAGAAATGAAATGGTTGCTGGCCAAGAGTTCCTAGACTTATTGGCCACAGATATATTGAGTATTCGTCTCATACAAATATTATTGTCGAGGTGTAACATGTCACATTAGCATGTCGTTGACGCGGACCCCACCTAAATTCGCTTTTCGCAGATGAGGCGTAAGTAAGCTGCCAAGCTTTTTAAAAAATCTGACTTACCTTTAACCACTGTACGGTTAGTGAAATTTTCGATTTTCTTATTCAATTCAAAACTGGCATTCGGTTCTTTAGCTTCCGCAACGATTTCTTCTTTATCACAATCTGTCGTTTCATCGAATTTGTTCTTATAATTTTTAATGATTAACATTTTAGACGAACTGTGAACTTGTTCATCGTCTTCGTCACATTCGTTTTCTTCGTTAATACACAGTTTTTTACTTAAACGTGGAGTTGAACAAGAACTAGTTAAAAACGTCGAGCAATCACTTATGCCGCTATCACTGCGATCTGTACAGGCTCTAGATTTCACGGTTTTGTCACTTTCGTCTTTGAGATCTTCGATTGATTTCAAAGGAAAATACATTTCTTTTGGACATTCTCGATCTTTTGTCAAGATACTGTGGGTATGTATTAATTCGTTATTCTCGCAGTTTTCCTCTTTACTTTCTTCTCGGATTAATTGGTTGATTTTTGTTAGATAATCTTCTGCTTCTATTTCGATTGAATTCGGTTCCGTGCCGTTAACATTATCTTCCTCGTTAACGCTTGACATTCGAGGTACGGAATTACCCGAAAACGACGTTCTGGGCGTATTGGGCGCGGAGTTAGCAGAGTTTCTTCTGCTAGCTGATAGATTTGCCATTCTGCCTAGAGCTCTAATAGCATTGCCAGTTTTCTAAGCAAAAAAAAAAAACAAAAACCATGCAATTACACACAAAATTACAAAAAGAAAACAGAAGCAGGCGTAGTCGGATTCTACTGAATTGTTAACTATACATTTCCAACAAAATTTGCTCAATGATTGTAGTTAATATTGTTTAAGTAAAATGGTTGCCGTAACCTTAGTCGCGACTATTTTTAGATCGAAAAGAGGAAGAAAGTTAGTTTATTAAATAACGGGCTTTGGTGCACACTAGGGATTGCAAATTTATCGGTAATTCGGTAAATTATTTAAAAATTTACGGATCTACCGGTATTTACCGGGTTTTTTTTTTCGACATGAAAGAAACAAAGAAATAAGCCATTAAATAAATAACCAAACTTTAATTCTTATTAAATAATAACAGAAAAGTAAAACTCTGGGTAAACTTGAAAAAAAATAATATACCTAACTTGAAGACTAATAACAGGCCCTAAAACATTCGAAATAGTAATTTAAATAAAAAAATTTCTATAATTTCTTATTTTTCCAACGACTCTTTCGATTTCTATTGTTTGATAAAAAAAGGCCCTGAGAAAACACAGCTTATCAATACTATTATCACTTAGCCGCGATTTTTAGTACAAATTGTTCATGCCGCAGAAAAGGCTCTTTCGGACTCCACACTAGTAGGCCCAGTTGTCGTGAATGCTGCGAAAGCCATTTTCAAGTATTTTCTCTGAATTCACTTCTTCCGAAAATATTTCATTTCTGTTTTCACACATTGATGAACACTGGTAGAAGTAACCTGCTGTCTTCTAATAAAATTGAAATAGTACTGTTTACATCAATTTTCTCACTTGTCGCTAGTTGAAGTTTTTCTTTAATCGACAATGCAACATTATCCGATTCTGGAGTTGATGGGCCTAAAACCCGACTGAGGGGGATGTTATCTTCATCCTCATCAGAAGAATCATCGAGGTCAATGCTATTTGTATTTTTGATGACTCTTCTAGAAACTCTCACATAAACAACGGATCTGCGCTGTTGTCACCCTGGTATTTTTTACCGAAATTACCGGTAAAAAATGTCGATTTCTTCAACGGTAATTTAAAGAACTTTTAAGGCGGTAAATCGGTAAACCGGTAGTGCAATCCCTAGTACACACTTCCTTTTTATAAACTTGAACTCAAATTTACTTAAATTATAATCTAGACATTGCTAATGATCATTCACCGAAGGATTTTTTCAAATTCCTAAGTTTAAAGAAATTAGGAGGGTTTGAAAATGCGCGCGAAATTGCCAGTTCAAAATTACCTAGTGCGGTGCTGGGATAGAAGTGTTCGGGCCAGGAACCACTCTGAAAGCTTGGGAAAAACCCCAAGTATAAGAAAGTGCGCCCAGTTCATTATTGATAAAGGATACAGAAGACAAAGGATTATCATAATGTCGGATAGTCAAGCAGCCATTAAAGCACTGAGCTCTTGTGTAATCAGTTCCAAAATGGTATGGGAATGCCTAGACAAACTCAATTAACTAGGCGAGAACAATATAGTCACCTTACTATGGATTCCAGGATACACTCTGGATTAGAAGGAAAAATGAAATAGCAGATGAACTAGCAAAGAGGGGGAATGAAATACCTTTCTGGGGGCCTGAACCCTTTTGCGGAATCAGCCCCAATGTAATATTGGAAGAAATAGGTGAAGCCGAGAAAAAGAGAAGATATGACCATTGGAAAGATCTTGTAGGGCTTATACAATCAAAGACTCTTCTGGGTGACTACAACCTGTTGAGATCAAATGAATGCATAAGTCAAAGTAAAACTGCGCTATGAGTTTTAACAGGGATCCTAACGGGACATTGTCGTCTGAATGGGCACCTGAAAGAGCTCTAGAATGATGCAGATTTTGTGGCATGGAAGAAGAAACCTCCATCCACATACTTTCCAACTGCACAGCACTTCAGAATCCTAGAGCACAGCATCTGGGAGATTACTGGATAGAAGAGGAACATCTACCTAAGTTGAAGCCTGCAGACATCCTAAAATTCCTCCGAGAAATAGTACTAAAGGAACTACTAGTATCTAAGACTCTCCTCAGAAGCTAAGTAGAAGTAAGGGGGCACAATAGTTTAGGTCTCTGTGAATGTCACCCCAAAATACATACATACATACATACATACCTAGTGTGGTGACGTCATAGAACAGTAAGACCACAGTACACTCAATTGAACAGGGAACGCATGTCCCCAAAAATGATTTAAAACGGAGAAAGTTATGGATTAGACAGGTTAGACGTGAACCCAAAGAATTTTCAATGGATTCTACAAAATATGAATGTGGAGACCTAAGTATAAAGTCTACAGTGTGTGCCAAAATTAAATTTACAAAAAATATATAAAAAGTTAGCTATGAGCTATTATTGGTACCTATATGCTTCTGACTTCTGACCTTACACCTTAAAGTTGGGTACAGACCGAAATAAAGAATTCGCGAGCTATTCGAGAACATCTCGAGAACTTGGTCTGTACACAGCTTGAAGGGAATCGGTCGAATACCTCAGTGAGTTTAAGAATCATTTTTGAAAATGTTGCCAGCTATTTAAAATTTTTCCGGTAAAGTTTTTATACTAGTTTTTCGCTTATAGTACATTTCTTGAAAAAAAATTTGCGAGTACACTTTGGGAATATGTTAAAATCAATTTTCATCAAATCTAGAAAGTTATGAAATATCAGGAAGCAAAAGCACATGAATTTAAGTCGAATGTTACAATTCCCAACAAAATTATTTGATACATTCGAGTTTGAACAGTTGCGCAGTTAAAACAAAAATAATGTGCTTATCAAACAAGTTGTGATCGAGCCCAAAATTATCGGAAATCAGGGACGCGCCAAAAGCATCTTCTGTGCCGTCGTGCGAAATATCGATAAACGCCTTTATTGTACAGCCATGGTAAATAGAAATTTTTACAAATACATCAACTCCCTTCAGAAATTGTATTGTACGCCTATTATACGTGGTGACTTCACCAAACCGTAAGTTTTGTCAGAAGTGGCTTAAAGGAGTTTTCACTTCAAAAATTATTTCATAATTGGTTTTTAGATATTTAAGAAAAACTTATGATCTCAAAAATTCCGAAATTTATCTCAAAATTCGCCTTTAGAGGTTAATTTTCTTGGACCATGTTAAAAAGACAGAATTTTACTCAATGTCGATTGCGAGGAATACTCTGTCTATAATTAACACAATATTATGCAAATATTATTGGTTGCGAGGAATACTCTGTCTATAATTAACACAATATTATGCAAATATTATTGGAAAATGCATATAAATAGGGGTATAATAATGATTTCGGTTCTGTGTTTCTTTAAACATTAACTTATTATTATATTTGTAATTTAAAGTGGAGAAAAATACTATAAATTATATAAATAGTAGTAGAAGGAGCTTATTATTTGTCAGGTTAAAAAGTTCACTGCCTAGGTTCTAACTAAATAATTTCATTCGTATTTTTTCATTGCTGGGATATACAGGGTGTATATTAATTCATAGGGACAGAATTCGTATATCTTAAAGTGTAAGCTTTAGACAAACGGTAAACTATTTGTTCTACGCAATCCTCTGTAATATCAAATGGTTAAATAAGAATTTCTTAATGAGTCTATTAACCAATAAATTGTCTTAGCTACGACGCAATTATCCGATGTCTAATCGTTTTAACATTTAATTTGAGAGCATTGAAATTAATAAACTACAACGGATAGATTAACTTTCCATGGGGCAATTTATATATTAGTCTAATAACGATAAATTACTGTCATCTTTTTTGAATTATACAGAACGAAATCAGAATTATAATATGAAAGTAAAATTATTATTAGATCAAACAGAAAAACAACAAAAAAATAAATACCTAGGTATATATGGATATGGATACTTACTTGCCATTTGCGACGAATTATGAATTTCTTTAATTTGTCTGTACACAGTATGACAGTCTGTTGATGAGTTTCCGGATCGAGCCAAATATGTTTTAAACTTTGTTCTGCGGACATGCGATCCCTGTAAAGAACAATAAAAGTTTCATATCAATTATATTTTACCTTAAATAAATTACGTGTATAAATATTTTATTGTCTGTACACAAATTGTTGAATGTTTTTTATCTCCTAGTTGCTTTGAAATTTCCTGTTGAATATTAAAGGCTTTCCGCAAACAGTTATGCTATTCTCAAAGTCAGTGTGAAGATATAAGAAAAAGCAAGGTTGTCAGATATATTTTCTAAAATTGTCAAGCGCACAAATTTTCTCCCCACTTCCCAGAAAATCAAGAAAATCTTTTTTTGAACGGGGTGCTAACCCAATATCCGGCTTTTGTTATTTTATTGAAGCTAAAAAATTTTTAAGCCGAATATTTTAGGAGTATACTGGAAATTAAGAATTCCTAAATGTTTGCAACTTTCACTACAGATACCTCTCCGAGGTTTTTCAGACACATTCGAAAAAGACGAACCGAAAATCGTTAAAGGGGGTTTTTTGGGTCGCTGAAGCAGAATTTGACATCGAAAACGATCCCCCGAGCACCTAGTGCATCTGTAAAACCATCGGAGAAGCCGTTCAGATCCAGGTTGCGGTGCACTAGGTGCTCGGGGGATCGTTTTCGATGTCAAATTCTGCTTTAGCGACCCAAAAAACCCCCCTCAACGATTTTCGGTTCGTCTTTTTCGAATGTGTCTGGAAAAGCCTAGGAGAAGATGTTCAGGTCCAGGTTGCAGTGCACCAGGTGCTCGGGGGATCGTTTTCAACGTCAATTTCTGCTTTAGCGACCCATAAAACTCCCCCACAATGATTTTTGGGTTGTTTTTGACACTCTTGTCAGGAAAATTCTCGGAGAGGACGTCTACGTCCAGGTTGGGGCGCACCAGGTGTGCGGGGGGTGTTCACCGATGCCATATTTGAATTCAGCGACCCAAAAAACCGGTGCTGCCCGGAAAATTGTTTTTAAGGCCTTTTTTCGCTTATAATGACGCGACTATAGGGACATAAAGCAGTTCTTCAAATAGATTCCTTATACGTATACGTAACGGAGATACGTGATTAATCAAAAAGAAGTATAAAGCAAATGCGTTCGTAACGTAACCATACATGTGTTTTAATTTTAAACTTAAAAAATATTGAGTGTGTGTGACGGATTGATACGTTTCACGTAACGTAACGAAGCCCACGTATCGCTTCTGCGCATTGCGATACGGATAAGTGGTGATTTTTAGAACTGCTTCAAGTCCATAATATGTAACACTAACTGTAACGAAAATTTATAATGGTAACGGTATAATCAGAATTGTGGTCCTATGTTAACCCTTATGTAGCTAACTTCTCTTTTAATGTATTAAATCATCCAAAAGTTGAAGTTCCAAATGGACATAAAAACCTTGTGAGAATGGAAATATTAAATATAATTAATTCCCCATTATGATTTTGTCCACATCTAACTATAAACAGTGAGATAACATCATATTTTTGATAAGTTCAACACCCCATTCTATCCAAAAATGTTTTACCAACTTTCAACTTTAACAACCTGAATTTGAACAGGTGCTGATAATTTTTAAATATTGATGTAGACCTTCAGCTGTCGATTAATGCCTATTTGGACTTTTAGATTCCATAGGTGTGGGCGGTACACTTTTTTTAAGGGATGCATGTAATTAAAAAAAATCATCTCAACTATTACCATGTATAACTTTGTCAATTATAGAATAAAATAAACCAATTGTTCACCATGTTATAGTCATTATTAAAAAAATAAATGATATGAAGGTAATAATAGCTTTGAAGGTTTTGGTGTAGTAGCAATTTAAAGACTAGGATGTCAAAAATTCAATTTATTTCAAGTCCGTTTTTAAGCAGGAAAATTATTTTTTAAAAAGGTTACAAGTTTTTGGAATGACTGTACCAAAAACCACTGGAATATTCATGCTATGAGGAGCAAGGAATTGTTTTTTATTGTGCACTGAACATGAACAAAATAAAAAAATAGTAAAAGACTTCTCAAAGAATATTGACTCCAAGGCAGATATAGCCAAATCAACAGTGATCTGAATCAGTTTTTAACAGCTTAAAAATCTTAAAGCTAGTATTTAATTTAGATACTCACTCTTTCCTTTTTAACAACAAAGCTCCTATGAAATCTCTGGCGTTTTGAGATACTGTGTTGAAAGCTTCATCTTCAAAATCATAATCTGCACGTGTTATATTGGTGAATGTTTCAGAATCATTATCGCCCATAAACGGCGAAAGTCCAGATAATCTAAAATATGGAACAATAACATTTAAAATAAATATTGCCACAGAAGTGAAAACAAAAATAAACTACAATAGTTTTAGCCTATAGGTACGCTAATGATAAATGTAAATGTTCACAATTGAACTAACCCCTTCAAAAATTTGATCGTACGCCTATGATATAGAAATTTTTATAAATATATTGATCTCACATTAGCATAATATATCACCAACCCAAAAGTTTTCGAACTATCAGCTGGCTCGCTTCGCTACGCTCGCGCTTGCTCGTACATCTAATAGTCTTGGGCTGCTAAGGCTCATTTTCTGTCCATACAAATATCTATTCTCCAAATTTATTAACTAGGTACTTACAGAACGTAACAAATAACTCCAATAGACCACATGTCGGATTCAATTCCGATCGGTTCATAGCTGATTATTTCCGGAGGTATAAATTCCGGAGTACCGAACAATACCCTGATCGGTTGCTTTGGGTCGATCTTCTGTGCTAATCCGAAATCGATGATTTTAATTTCGTGCGAAGTTCTCGTATGACACATAATATTTTCGGGCTTCAGATCCAAATGAACGATATTTTGCGAATGCATATAGGCAACGCCTTCACATATTTGTCTCATAAATAAAATGCAGTCTTTTTCTGTAAGCGTAAAATCGTCGGCTACCACTCTTTCAAAAAGCTCACCACCTGATATACTAGAACAAAAAAAAGGTAGTTTTAAGGATTATTTACTTCTAATTTTGGGAATTCTGGAACAGTTAGCAATACTTGACATCCTTTATTTGTATCCGCATGTCTGAAAGGCGCCATTTTTATAATAAAAAATTGTTTTCTTTTTCTCAATGTATTTACTAATTTATCTGTTAACGTCAGTCTCTGAAGATCATACATTTTTGTTTCCAAAACATCGAGATCGCGTCAGGCTTTGCTTTTAGTTAGTTGGGGTATACTTTTTACATTAATTTTTGTAGAACTTCCCCTACACATTAAAAGTTTAAAAATTTGATTCTAATGATTTACCACTAATAATAGTATTAAAAATGAGAAATATTTAAATTTCACGGTAACGCTTATTTTCAAATATCCCGCTACGCTTCCATTTTTAGTTTTAGTTCTATTCCCAATTAGAAGATAACGCATTTGTGGTTAGGTTAGGTATTACTACTGCGATCATAAACATCAACGAAGTAAAAGAAAAAGGAGGGAAGTTGAGCGTGGTAGTGTTTTAACCAACTTTCGACGGAAGTCGCCATATTGAGAAGCCACATTAGTGCCATTAGTCATCAATTCTTGTGTCAAATTGAAAAGCCACGTTAACAAATAGTGATTTTCATTATTAGAAAGGTTATTTATGAGTATTAGTATAAATTTAAGCTGTTATTGAGTTGTACAATAGTGTTTGGAGACCAAAATCTGTAAAATTTCTCAAAACAATAGAATTGTATTAATTCTCCAACGACAAAAAGTACCATCTTGAAAAGATGCATATGAGAGTTTTTTGTTTCCCCTAATTGAATAATTTAATGTACGCCTCTGGTTTGTTTAAGCTTCAACGGAAGTTGGCCATATTATGCAGAAGCCACTTTGGTCGATGATTCTTTATACTTTTATGTTCTCTCCTTTTTCTTTTTTAAATCGTTGGTGAACACTCTGCTTTGTGATTGAGCCAGTCTGAATTCGGTCATTATTCTATTTCTCTTCCACTGTGCTTATGCGTGTTGTTTCAGTTGTAACTCTGCGCCAACTTGTGGAGGGAAAGCTGGAGATGCCTACTCTTTTTATATTTCTATGGTTATCTTAGAGTGACATGACTTTGTCCACAAACTTGATATTTACTGCGGAACCAAACACTCTGAAAGCCTGGGAAAACCCCAAGTATCTTTCAAGCGGAATCCACGCCATAAAAAAATGCGCCCAGTTCAATATTGATAAAGGATACAGAAGACACAGGATTATCATAATGTCGGATAGTCAAGCAGCCATTAAAGCACTGAGCTCTTGTGTAATCAGTTCCAAAATGGTGTGGGAATGCCTAGACAAACTCAATTAACTAGGCGAGAACAATATAGTCATCTTAGTATGGATTCCAGGACACACTAGAATAGAAGGAAATGGAATAGCAGATTAACTAGCAAAAAGGGGGACTGAAATACCTTTCTGGGAGCCTGAACCCTTTTGCGAAATCAGCCCAATGTAATATTGGAAGAAATAGGAAAAGCCGAGAAAAAGAGATCTGACCATTGGAAAGATCTAGAAGGGCTTATACAATCAAAGACTCTTCTGGGTGACTACAACCTGTTGAAATCAAATGAATGCATAAGTCAAAGTAAAACTGCGCTAAGAGTTTCAACAGGAATTCTAACATTGTCGCCTGAATGGGCACCTGAAAAAGCTCAAAATAGTGGAGGAAGAAGATTGTAGATTTTGTGGCATGGAAGAAGAAACCTCAATCCACATACTTTCCAACTGCATAGCACTTCAGAATCCTAGAGCACAGCACCTGGGAGTTACTGGATAGAAGAGGAACATTTACCTAAGTTGAAGCCTGCAGACATCCTAAAATTCCTCCGGGAAATAGGACTAAAGGAACTACTAGTTTCTATTTTGATTGAACTTTTCTGATATATTTGATATTTAAGGAATATAATAATGTTATAATAATAAATTATCACTTACTATTCCATCACCATTATCATGTCCCTCGGATTTTCGAAAGCGGCAGCTAATTGTAAAAGTTTTTGGTGTCTCAGGAGATTCATAATGTCAATTTCGTCTTGCACCTTATCTCTATCTTTGGAAGTTCTACATTTAATAAACTTGGCAGCGAGTTTTTGATTATTTTCCTTATCTAAAACTTTATGTACGACGCCATACCGTCCTTTTCCCAATTCTTCCAAGACTTCGTAACGAACCTTGAATTCAGGACCTGGTTCCAACGACACTATTCTAGGTTCGAAATAACTACTTTCATCTGAAACGTCAATAGGTATATATTCATTAGATAGATTTTTTTGCGAATTTTATTTAAAAAAAACAAGAGATTATGGAACCATTAGGATTCAGTTTGGAAATGACTTACAATTGAAAACAGAAAAACCTCTAGCCTTAGCACAGCTAGAAGATGAAGTTTTTCCAACAACCGCTTTTCTGTACACATTTTTATTTATAAAAATGATCAATTTCCCTTATTCTTAAATCTCGAATTAATAGTAAACTGGAGTGGAATAATACTGCTTCAAACAACTTACTGTGTTCTTCCAATTGTACAATATCTGACTTCAGACTAGGTCGACTGTAACCATGGACGTTGAGGGCTCGTATCCTGAAAACGTACCGTCCACCAGGTTGTAATCCTCTGACAACGTAGCTAAGGGAATGACATTCTTCGACGGCAGTCGTCCATATATCGCTGCCTACCATTGAGTATTCTACAGCGTATCCATTTACTATTTTACCGCCGTCATATGGAGAACTACTCCAGGTTAAGGTGACGTTATCCGAAGATGTTGTTATACAGGGAGTACCGCTTGGGGGATCTGGTGGTCCTGTAATAGATGAAGATATTTTAAATTTTGCACACCAAATTTTAAGCAGTTTTTAAAAACTGCTTATATACAGGGTGTATCAATCTTACGACAAACTTCGGTATAAGGGTTATTTTAAGAGAAATCAAAAAATGTTATTAACAAAAATAGTAGATGGGCTGAAGGTCCATATTTTGAAATTATATCGAACTATACAGTGCTGCATAATTCTGTTACAAACCAAACATATGATTTTTCGAATGGGAACCCCTGTATATTATACCGAATTCGGATTGGTTACATTTTTTTGAAGCTTTTGATGTAAGGTTTTGCCACGTTATACAGAGTCCTTCAAAAGATATGGACACGTTTATGTGAAAATCGTAGGTAAATCAACACGCTCTGTAGCTTGTTGTACGTTGAAGTAAAAAAATGTATTTTGCCAAACAGAGTTTCGTAACATGATGCAATATCTCCGCATTCTATTAAATTTCAATTATATTCTTTCTTATATACAGGGTGAACGGAAAATCGAACCTGTTTTTTTCTTTCTTCTTTCAAATGGAACACCCTGTATTGTATAGCAAAAATAGAATCTTCAATTATGTAACTTTAATTTTTGTCAAGCATTCCCTATACCCAAAGTTTATAAAAACAGAGTTATATGGTAATATTTATTGTAAACTATTATTATTGACCTATTATGTGGAAGCAATAAACGTTGTATGTAACAAAAAATCCTGATTAATGATAAATTTTAATGAATAACTCATTCTAAACAAAACTAGCTACCAAAAGTATAATTCTAACCATAATATTAAGCTGAAGGTTCAAAGTGTTCACCGCAACATCAATGCAATGCTGTAAGAGAGGTCCCTACTGATTGGCCAGCTTAGTCACCCGATTTAACAAAAATATATTTATTTTTTTCGGGTCTTGTAAGGTATAAGTTTATAAAATACCCGGCTATTAGAGATGACATGAAAAGGATAATTAGTGCGGCATTTCGATCTGCTAACGTTAATATGCTAAGAAATGTTAGTCAATCATTTGAACTATTCTGCAGCATTGCATTGATGTTAACGGTGAACATTTTCAACCTTTAGTAAAATATTACGGTTAGGATAATATTTTTGGTAGCTAGTTTTGCTTAGAATAAATTGTTCATTAAAATTTATTATTAATTATGATTTTTTGTTACATACAACGTTTATTGCTTCCACATAATAGGTCAATAATAATAGTTTACAATAAATATTACCAGATAACTCTGTTTTTATAAACTTTGGGTATAGGGAATGCTTGACAAAAATTAAAGTTACATAATCGAAGATTCTATTTTTGCTATAAAATACAGGGTGTTCCATTTGAAATAAGAAAGAAAATGACAGGTTCGAGTTTCCGTTCACCCTGTATACAAGAAAGAATACAATTGAAATTTAACAGGATACGGAAATATTGCATCATATTACAAAACTCTGTTTGGCCAAATATATTTTTTTTCTTTAACGTTCAACAAGCTACAGAGCGTTGATTTACCTACGATTTTCACATAAACGTGTCCATATATTTTGAAGGACTCTGTATAACGTGGCAAAACCCTATATCAAAAGCTTCAAATAATGTAACCAATCCGAATTCGGTATAATATACAAGTGTTCCCATTTGAAAAATCATATGTTTGGTTTGTAACGGAGTTATGCAGCACTCTGTATAGTTCGATATAATTTCAAAATGTGGACCTTCAGCACATCTACTATTTTTGTTAATAACATTTTTTGATATCTCTTAAAATAACCCATATACCGAAGTTTGTCGTAAGATTGGTACACCCTGTATAAAACTAAAACTAATTTTTGACTCGACACTTCCGGTCAGAGGCTTACCCCCGTTTGCACCGAAAATTGCCAAACTCGGCTTAACTAAGCTCAGCTTAAACCTCAATACATTTCACCGATCAACATTAAACGAAGCTTAGCTAAGCGCAAAGAAAGTCTGCCAACAATGTAAAAATTCGCTCTGTCACTCGTGGAAGAGGGGAGAACTCGAAAATTTAACCTTAAATTTGTTAATGCTTGAAATATTTCCGTTGGCATTTTCTTATTTGATATTTTGTGAATTATTTTTGAGATGGAAAACGAGAGCTGCAAAAGGGCTCCCAATTTTACGCTTTCTGAGAAAACTCAGCTTTTGCAAATTGTATCGAGGTATACAGAAGTATAGAAGTATACAGTAGCATAAAGGCAAAAAATAAAACTTGGATCCAAATTGGGGAAGAATTCAATGCTTCAAGCTCTAGTAATGTGTATCGCAGTACAATTTCATCAAGAAAAGCATATGAGAACAAGAAAAAAGAGGTTCTTAAACGCTTTGCAGAGGATAGAAGAAGAATAATGCTCACAGGTGGAGGCCCATCTCCAAAGATTTGTAATAATATCGATAATATCAAGATCATCCCTAATAAAAACATCATCAAATACGTCTCCAAACAAATCCATAATAGCAGAAACCAAGCCACAAGATAAATATGATATATAGGACATTGAGTTAACTGTATAAACCCTCACTTCGTGGAATCTACTCATCATATGGTTTTAAATGAAAACTAACTGTTTTTAAATGACTCCACAATATATTCGTAAAAATCTGTAAATTGCAAGTAAATTGACAATTGTTTCGATATAAATATCATCATCAGAATGACAGAAGTTACTTCTGTCATTCTGATGATGATATTTATATCGAAACAATTGTCAATTTACTTGCAATTTACAGATTTTTACGAATATATTGTGGAGTCATTTAAAAACAGTTAGTTTTCATTTAAAACCATATATATAGGACAAATAACAACAATGAGCAGTCTAACCCCAATTATAATTAAGCCTAGCGTAAGCCGTCAAAATCGGTGGCCCAACATTAAGCTAAGGTTAATACATTATTCCTGTCGGTGCAATCGAATTTCCAAAATAAGCCAAGCTTAAAATTAAGCCAGGTTTAAAAGCTCGGGCATTAGAGTCCTCGGCGCCTCAGCTTTTAGGCTTTTTGATCTCTTAGTTGTGCCGTTGATATAAAGAGACCAGTAGCCCTTATCAGGCTTAACAGTCTTTTCATTAGATCCTTCTTGGAGAAATCCTCCCTTAGATGCTTTAGTCCTAGGAGTCTATATCTCCAATAAGATAATGCTTCACAGTCAAAGATAATGTGAGAGGCTGTTTTCTCCTCTTCCATGCACAACCATCAAATAGGTTCCTTCCTATATTTGTCAATTGTATGTATGTGCTTCCTCAGGGTACAGTAACAGGTGAGTAGACCTGTCACTGTCCTTATCTGGCCCCTGTTGAGGATTAGTAATTCATTGGTCAGCTTCTCCGAGGCTTTTTGACCAGGAGTTTGCTGTTTTCCTGTTTTTCACGTGTCCCCAGTAAAAATGATGTTTAGTTTGAATCCCACCGAGATATACAACCAGGTGCAGCAGTTTTTGATAAATAAACTAACGTTAGGAATTATACGAAAGATATTTTGGGACTAATTGATTATTGGGAGTCAAGAGCCAACGGAATATTTAGAAAATAACTGTTCTGGTGGTTGTCTATGTCGTCTTCGAAGAAATTCCTCTTGTAACCATTTGTTTATATTAAAACCCATTCGTTATAATTAATATTATCTTTAAATACTTTCACAGTACAATATAAAACATACCTAGATAAACCGGATATTCAAACTTATCATTTTTTGGTATTTTCCTCAATTCATTTCTCGTTTAAAACTCATTATATTGACATTTTCTAGTAGTAAATAAAATATACAAATTAGAAACTCTTGGTCTAACTAGTTTTAAATATTTTAAATGATTTTAATTAATACTTGCCTTCGACTGCAACTGACGCATAGTTAGAATCTTCTCCAAGTTCATTCGCGATAGATACGTCGTATTTACCACTATCGTCAGTCGTGATGTTTTGCAACAGCAAACAAGACACTCCATCACCGGACGTTATACTAGTACATTCATCGTTTTTTAGTTCTCGACCCTGAAAGAAAAAAAACAGGCATAATGATTTCATTTTAATAAATAGAAGTGTAGCTTGCAGCATCCAGGATTTAGGCACTAAATAAACTGTAAGCTTCTTCAGTGGCGGATCCACAAAGAATGAAAGGGATGCGGAGCCTTCGTTTGCAATTTTTAGGCTTCAATTTTATGAAAATATGGAAAAATGAAAACACACCCGTCAAATATCATATAAAGGAAGAAGTATTTTTGCTTGTGTGTAGTCGTAATAACTTTAACTTCCTCCTCCCTAAGGTCACCACTCCCATTTTTGTTTAAATGTTACACCCTATACCTTATTGTATTGATGATTTCTCCTCTACAAGAGGATCATAAAAATGTAAAATACATAAGTGAAAAGTCAATCAGTTGGGAGTTACGGATAAGTCCAATTTACCGACACCACGTCAGTTTTTCGGATGTTGTCGGTGTGTATCGGGTCAATAATGCCGCGTTATTAGGTCTGTTCCAATAAAAATGTAAAACGCGCATGCGTAGATGTCATTAAACACATGTATAAATGTATTAACTCACTAGTAGAGTAGCTTCGCTAACTTTTTCGCTCAATATTGAGTGCAGTCAAGAATTGGACTCCTGTCTAAATGACATCTGACAGCTACTTTTATGCAACCAGTACTACATAAAAACACTTCCCGAGTTAGTAGGTGAGGTTTATTCATATTTCTATTTCTCTTTAGGTTTACTCAAAATCAATTACTCACAAAAGATTGAGCATGCGTTCGTTTGCATTGCCGCAGCACGTCAGTTTTTTGGGTGTTGTCGCAGTGTATCGGGTGAATAATACCGCGTTATTAGGTCTGGTCCAATCCCAATCAGAAACGATCACAGAATAGTCGACCATTGCAATCAGTGATAGGAATCACGCCAAAGTAAACTCGTTGTTTGCTAAGACCAGTTATTCTCTGGCCGTTTCTAACAGTTTCTGATTGCGGCATTCACAATAAAAATGTTAAACGTGCATGCGTAGCTGTCATTAAATACATTTATAAATGTATATTAACTCACTAGTGGCTTCGCCAACTTTTGACGTTGCAAAATCGCTCAATATAAAGTGCAGTCAAGAATTGGGCTCCTATCTGAATGACATCTGACAGCTATTTTTATGCATGGCGTAATAGAGAAGGTTTGTTACCGCGCACGACCAATCAAAAAACTTCCAAAACGCCGCCATATTGAAAAATCAGCCAATCAGAAAATAACGCGCGAAATCAAACGCTTGACAAATAACTGAATTTGAAACGAAAACAAGAGACAACATCTTTATTTAACAATAAAGACACTCACTTAATGTTCCAATGTTCAGAGTTCACAATTTATTACAAAAACGAACGATTACAACAAGTAAGATTTGGTTGTGTAGGTTATAGTTATGACAGTCATTCAAAACATTGAGCATATGATTGGCAATTGTTAGAGGTTGTGGTTTTATCTTTCCTTTTTTATAAGGTATATAATAAACTTTATTCAAGTGACAGACTTTTTATTAATTAATTTGACAACTAACTAATGTCAATATTGAATAATAAAATATACATGACAATAAACAAAATATGAATGAAATATTTAGTCGATTCCAACAGCAATATGGCGGCGTTTTGGAAGGTACGCAGAACATGACGAAAATTCGTCTTCCGTGGGAGCACACCAACGATTGGAGCACACCTAATATTTCTCTATGGGTTTACACAAAATAAATTACAAAAGATTGAGCATGCGTTCGTCTGCAATGCCTCAGCAATTGATTTTGGACAAACTGTATAGCATAGTATATTTTTTATTTTAACCTTGAAGATAACTTTTTGTCAAGCTACTGACTGTTTAAAGAAATGTAATAAACAATGTAAAAAACAATAATAATTATCACCATCACGTACATATTTAATTTAAGAATATTTATTCATAAAAAATCGTCTTAGATTTGCAAAGTCAAGGTTATAACGTGACTTACAAATAATTAGTTTTAATAATAAAGAATGCACAATAATTTATTGTGATTTAAATATATAAAGTCTCGAGATACTTTTAGTTGTGTTAGAAATCACAGAGTGAATAAAAACACGTTTAAACGTTGTAAATAGTATATTATTAAACGAGCAATTTATGATAGCCATAATTCACGATGGGTGACGTTTGCGTCACGAGCCGCAGGCGAGGGGCGCAAGTCACACAAGTGAATTATGGCCATAAATTGCGAGTAGAATACTATACTTTGTCCACGACACTCATTTTATTTATTAATAAATAAAAGTCAGTAGCGATTTGGCATATTACTAACCTCAAAATGTTGTGGCAGCTACTTCAAATAATTTGACCTATATAGAGATGGGCGATACTGTAGAAAGTATCAATACAACGTACCGTTATAAATATATTGTTTTAAAATACTTAATATTAGAAAATATCGTTATGAAAAGTATCAATACTAAAAATTACAATATTTTATAGATACAATATATGTCAGAAACAAATTTCCTGAACAAAATACACAGATTTAATAGTTTATTTCATATTGTACCCCCATCTCTAGTCGTGAATTATGAACCATAATACACTACAGTGTATTATGAACCATAATTCACGACAGTTGATATATGGGTACCATATACCTTTAGTTAGGAGGTAAAATATTGACTTATTATTAGGTGGTCGTGGACAAACATGTTTTATTCAAGAGGTCTTCATACTTATAGATATTCGTCTCACGGTTGATGTAGCTTTTTGTAAAGCCATTTCCTAAAACCAAACTTTATAGATCCCCCAAA
This sequence comes from Galerucella pusilla, assembly GCA_910591695.1. Taxonomy (NCBI): domain Eukaryota; kingdom Metazoa; phylum Arthropoda; class Insecta; order Coleoptera; family Chrysomelidae; genus Galerucella; species Galerucella pusilla. The sequence goes on from CAJUYI010000058.1 coordinate 130,249, forward strand.
TTGAACCGCTTTTGAGTAGGTAAAAACGCCAAAATAGTATGGAAACAGGTCGGAATTTGGATGTGATTAAATCCATAGTTATACCTATTCTTTGACAGCGAGAGACACCGTGTCTGAATACAAGGCCAGTAGACAGACATTTTGAGACAAACTGATAAATTTTCAAATAGAATAAAATATAGATACTTATACAGAGTGCTCCAAGAGCACAGCGAGAGACATAGTGTCTGAATACCTACCAGGCGCAGGACAGACATTTTGATATAAACTGATAAATTTTCAAATAGAATAAAATATAGATACTTATACTGAGTGATCCAAGACCTCGTAAGACAAGATGATAGAAGAGCTAAAACGATATTACTTGATACATGTCTGTGCTTGATACCTATAAAAGTTGCGCCCTACTCGCTTACTTAACAAACTATAGGCCTCAAAAGTTAAAGATATTTATCATGTTATTTATCTATCATCTCTCAATTTTTTTGATTCGAATTGATGAGATTATTTTTCAGTGAACCAATCATTTATTTCATTAGATACATAATAAAATTATCAATTTTACCTTGGCTATTTTGTCGGTAATTTCATACAAACCATTCATGGTAGAAAAACTATTTTCACTGACACTTATAAGGAAAATGATTATTTACTGTTATTTAACTGCCACTTTATTGACTACCTTTCAGCTACGACTAAACTTTCAAACGAGTTTTGATTGAAATCTTTTTGTGTAGTCATTTAGAAAGAAAACCATTAATGGTGTTTTAATATACTCACTATATTAGAACATAGGCGTAGATAAGAATATTCAAAAGGTAGCAGGAAACAAAATAATATTGAAATTCTTCAGAGAAATTATCCATAAGTATTCCAGATATATTTATCTGAAATCTGGACCGGTGGACTGTAAAAATCAAATCTCTTACATTTCAACAAATCCCATCAAGTTGATACCTTCGAGAATATCGAACTTATAAGGGGACAAACCACTGAAATGCTAGGTACGTTGATCAAAAACAGTTTTGTAGGAATGAACGAGATGTGGTGGAAGATTTGCCTAGCTCTGACCGGCCATCAACGTCATCAAATGAACTTAATATCGCTAAAGTGAAAAAAAGTCGTGATGTAAGACAGAGAAATAGTAGCTTGTTTGAGAATTGAACGCTTTACCGCTCTATAAATGCGAAAGAACTAAACTTTTTACAAAAACTCATTTGTATTAACATTAGGAAATAAGATTGAGTCGATAGATATAATGTATGTAGATTTTGTAAGTTAAGTAAGATACATTCCAAATATAGGTACACATAGATTCAAAAGTTTTGCATCACCCTAAATCTCCGAAAAAAAAAATGTGTTCATTATAAATGGATCAGAGATTAATCAAATAATTAGTTTCAATAAAAAAAAACGTGTATATTCGTCAAAAATTTGTATTATCCAATAATAAACTTGCTTTAAACATAAAAAGTATTCTTAGGAATTAAATAAATTAAATACAAATTGATTATTTTCAAAGAAAAGGTTAGGTGAGAACCTGCATGAGAACTTTTAATAGAGTATTTCCACCTCTAGAATTTATGCAAGCTTGAAGTCGCCTGCCCATGCTGTTTACCAAATTATTGATATTCTGTTAAGGAATATTTCGCCATTCTTCTAGGGCCGCATGAACAAGCTCTTGTACACTCCTTGGTGGATTTCTGCGTGCTGCCACTGCCCTGGCAAGCATGTCCCAAGCATGTTCTATGGGATTCATATCAGGAGATAGGCCAGGCCAGTTCAAACGATTGATCCCTTCAGTTTCAAGATACTCATTTACAGCTCTGGTCCGATAAGGTCGGGCATTATCGTCCATAAAAACGAAGGAATTGCCAACAGCTGCGCGCCATAGTCTCACATAAATTAATTCTGTGCGATCATTTAACATGATACCAGCCCAAAACATAGCACTTCCTCCCCTGAAAGGCGGCACGGGGCGAGCATGGGCAAGCTGA
>CAJUYI010000058.1:151261-165496 GCA_910591695.1 Galerucella pusilla
TTTTTTTGTCGTAATGGATACCTGTACTCGGATTCCCGCATTTCTAATGATGGGGTAGCAAAAAAGACATCCATGCCACACGCTTTCTTACTTATTGAATTGTTTGTATGGACCTAATAATGTTTAGGTATATAAGTATGATTTTTTTAATCCTGAGAGATATAAAATTTCTGCCCCCGAAATCTGCTGCCCTAGGCATCAACCCACTCAGCCTGGTGGTAAATCCGCCATTGGCTCTTTAACTGAGAAAATAAAAATGGATTTTGAAAGTTGGCTTAGCAATTAATTAACTATGGAAACATTTTGTTTGGAATTGGGTATATTCAATTATCTGATATTCCAATAAAAATTATTGGTTTCATGTACCGCGTGGCCAGAAAAGAATGAGAAAAATTGTGCCTAAAATGGAGCATCAATTGAAAATGTTTTTAGTTTGTATTGTATTAATTGAAGTCGGTCTTTCTAATCAATTCCCAATAATTTCCCAGATTTTAAAGAAAAACAAAAGCCATTTTTTATTTTCAGTAAATCGCGTTAATTACGTGAGGCATTTTTGAGAATTTTACGGCCCCTCCTCTTCCCCTCGGTTAGACTTTTCTCGGCACCCTCCCCACTCCCCTAATCTTACGTGGTATTTTTCAAAATTTATGTTTTTGGTGTAAAAGCGTTGGATTTATAAAAAAAACAATTTGCTCGATTACTTCTATTTAAGACTTGCTAAGACTAATATTTGGGAATATTACTGTAATCTTGTGTTATATTTTATTCAAGACACGTTTTTTATTTTAATTTAACTAACCTTTGACGCAATTTTCCATCATTTTCTGAAAAATTACGTGATCTTTACCAAGACCCCCTCATCCCCAAGTGAGATTCCGTGAAATTCATCACCCCCCCCCCCCCCCCTTAACACCTCACATAATTAATGAACTCCCCCTTATAACTAACAAATATTTCAAAATTCTGTGGCAAATAGATTTCTCCAATTCCAACACACCGTTCCTCACATACATTTAACATATTATGTAGAAGCCATTCCGAATGGTAAATTCCTGCAAACAGTACATACGAGCATTGTCTATGCAATTGCTTTCTTAGTTCTACAAAATTCAGAATAAACAACTTGGGTGGACTTTGTTTATTGTATTAAGAAAATATTAAAATGTTTTGCAATATTATCTGTGTCAGACGTTAAAGTGTATATACAATAATTTAAAATTAAATGTTGTAAACAAAAATTCAATTAAGAACGAGGCATGAATATATCGTATAAAAACGCCACAATAAATAAACAAAATTATATCAACGATTTAACGTTTCAACCCACAATATATTTACACAATTTGTTTATAATTTAACATAAATAATTCGCCAGTGTACTGCATAAACATTGTATTATTACTATTTTTGTCACAGCCTTGCTTGACTTTTATGGCCAATCTCATGTCTAAATACGAAAGCGAACCTTATAAAAACCACAAGTTTTCTTTTAATTCAGTTCGTCATTTAGGATTTATGTTTAATGACGTCTTTGAGCAGTGACAGCCCATACATTTTTATTTTAAAGGTTATTAATAAATATGGAGATTGATAATAATTTAAATAATAAAATGTGGAGCTTCGGTAATTTGGGACAAAATATTTCATACAGTTCATGCAAATAGCCTTCTTGGTGTGCGTCATCGTTTGTGACGTGTATCCGGGTTTTGGGTATGTCGTTTATTTTGACTTATAAGCTAACCTTAAAATTGATGAATAATACCATCAGGATGGTATTCAGCCAAATTTGGAAAGGATGTGAAATTAATAATTACCAGCTTCTTTTTCTAACCGAAAATATTTGAGAACTTTCAAAATGCTGATGTTTTTCCGTGTATCTATGGATATATTTATATTATTTAAATAAATATAACAATAAGAATAATATATTCACTATCCATAAATAATAATTGACCGTAAACAACACAGTACAGACCTGACGATAGCTCTCAGAGAGACAATAGAAAAAGACATAAGACACAATTGCCGCTACGAAAGGTACGTCTGCATCCTATTTTGAATTAGCTGTTCGCTAAAGTGTTTATCAGCTGCCAGTTTTGCATTAGCTGTCATCAAACTTTCGGCTATCCTACATGACACTATCAAATTGATGTTAACCATAGAGCATATAGTTAAATACTTAGAACATAACACAGACAGGAAGGAGCATTTACCAAATAAGTTTGCGTCCAAATTGGAGGTTGCAAATGGTAAAAAGTCGGTTCCGTTTTGACAGTGGCGTACTGTTTGTATATGTATAGGGTATGGGATATGTATAATTTTATTTTAAAATGGTAGCTTATTGAGATGTATCAAATATATTATGTTTTAGGAGCAATGAGAATACGAATATAGAATAATACTTCTGATAATACTTTCGTTTAAACTTATTTTCACCAAAAAAAACTACATAAATAACCTACGTCAGTCAACGTCAACTTCACAAATGAGTCATAATTAGGACATTGCAAATGGCGACTTCCTTCGCATTTTCTTGAACGACAAGACTCCTTCCTGTCTGTTTTATGTTCTAAGGTTAAATACGAGGAGTTCCGTGATCCTAACTGTCAACTGTGTCATGATTGCTTACATTTCGCAACAAAGATTATTTCAATTTTAAATTGCAATGTGTTATCATTGTTTGGGGTGAAATCGGAAAGCTTTGATTCATTTATAGTAGTTTAGTAGCATCCAGGATCTGTGTGTTTGTATTCCATTTCATTGTTATTGTCAATGGATCTTAAGGAACTTGACGACCTTGTCGATTAAGATTTTCAAGAAATATTGGAGTTTGTGGAGTACAAAAGAGGTCGTCTGTTAAAGAACGAATGAAACTCTTTGGAGAGCCTGATGTGTCGAGTTTACTACTCGATTTCGACTATCTAAACCCAGTGCTCTCAGGATACTCCCCAACAAATTGAAGGTCAACTTGAAACCATTAATGACAGGTATGTACTAGTTTCAATTGGTTTCAATTACGTATCTTCTGATCTTCTGTATGTTCAGAAGGGCAATGAACATATCCCCACCTGTTTTAGTAGAGGGGAGATCTAAGGTCTGTTCTCACAAGCATCACGGAGTCACGGACAGTCTTGTCAGTCTTTGACAATCCGTTCTCCCGAGAACACTTTAGGGTCTCTGCGCCGAATCCGGATTGTCAAAGACTGTCCGTGATGCTTGTGAGAACAGACCTCTAATATATGAGTTTCTAAAAGCGAACAGAACAATTCTTGTCTCTCTCTTTCATTGATGTGGTTCATATTATGCTTGTACTACATGTGTAGATCGTATGACTGTGTCTGCATAATAAAAACAGACAGAGACAAATAATGTTAGGGGCTAGTAAGACATACAATGGTACCTCCCATTTTTTATTTATTACGATTTTGACACATTATACATTATTATTTATTAATTGATATACGTTTGAAAAGATTTTATCTCTTGGTGGTCTTCACCATAAGGCAAATTTGTGTTGTTTGCATTCTACACCATTTCCTTTATCACTCTTATTGAACAATGTAAATTTACCCAGTAAAATACAAACCTGAGCTCTGTGCAATAATTATAAGTGGAAAAATTTGGAACAACTTACCTCGAATTTGTTAGGTTTGTTTGTGGATTGTGATTCAACATAAAAAGTAGTATTTTTCATAGATTCAGACGCTGCTGCTGGGACAAACGGTTCGGGTTGAACAGTTTTCTCAGGACACGAATCTGTAATATAAGGTTGATTCATCAACTACTTAGGTACAAGTTCACGAGCAAAGAGAAATTTGCTCCTATTCTTTTCTACTGTGCATAACTAATTTATATGTCGAGGATTGTTCTCGTGTGTACCTACGCATAACTTTTTAATCGCAGTACGATACAAATTTTTATGAGTCATAAATTTGTTTGTCGAATTTTCTATGCGTAAGTACGATATACTTTTTAAGGGGTGTTAATTTATTTGTGAAAATTTCCAATTACCATTGACGTGCAATGAAATTTGATTGAAATAATAGTGAAAATGTCCATTCACGATAAAGTTTTTTGGAAGATACTTGATTTATTTGTAAAATGATCTATTATACCAGCTGGTGTCTAGATGTAGCACCATGTTTTATTAACATTTTAATAAGATTAGTAAAGAAAGGAAAATAGATTGCTGTGAATTCTTCTTTTATTAAGATCTTGAAGGTTGTCAGTAAAAGCAGCCCGACAATAAATGTGCTTCTGCAGTGGATTCCAGAGATACCTTCGGGCGCAAGCGTGTAAGGTCTTTAATAACACAGATAATAATAAACGTTAAGTTTATAGCACAATTGACACATTCTATCTATAGGGTGGATCATATTTCGGGTGATCATATTTATTTAACTCCACAAAAAAAATTCAGCCACAGTACTGTTACATTATCTATGGCTGCCGGATTTTTTGATCAGTGAATATTGATATTGGTCTATGGCTGCTATTCAATTTTTTTTTCAAGGAGCCATCCCTTCGCCAGTACCACCTCAGCCTCCTGGGCTTATTGTGGATACTCCTAGTGTTCTGACTACAACCTATTCCGCCATTCCGTTCCCTGTATTAGCTCATACAGGTTCTTTGCTGGTTGGTTGTAGAAGTCTTCTGGAGTCATTTGGGGTCTACCATACAGTTTCTGCCTTCTGTGGTCCAGCGACTCACAATTGCATAGTATATGCAGAGCTGTTTCGGTATCCTTTTTGCATCTTCTGCATGTAAGGTCTCCGTTGTACAGCCCTATTTTGTTTAGGTGCTCCTTTGTGGGAAAGTGTCCCGTAAGTAGCCCCGTTATGGTGCGTAGTTTGTTCCTGCTCATTGAGAGCAGTTCTTTCGCTACTTTTTCTGATGGTTCTTTTATGAATTTCTTCCCATGTATTTGCCTGGTCGTATTCTTCCAGTGTTTATTGTGTTGTTCTTTCAACCACCCTTTTAACCATGACCTCGTTAAGCATCTGGGGATGCCCACAGCAGGTTCGGGTCCGTTCATCAGAGTTGACGATCCTACTCTTGCGAGTTCGTCAGCTTTTTTATTGCCTGCGATACATTTATGACCTAGGACCCACTCCAGTGTTACACTGTTCCGAGTCGCCAGTCTTCTAAGTTCTTCGCCGCATTCCCATACTAGCCGAGATGTCACCCTATAGCTCTGAAGTGCTTTAAGGGCGGCTTGACTGTCACTGTAGATCCTCATCTTCCTGTTGTTGTAGGCTCTCATATTATTAGCCCTTGCACATGCAAGTATTGCATAGACCTCTGCTTAAAATACAGAAGCGTATTTGCCAAGCGAAACGATCCCTTCATATTTGCTCGTCTTGCTGTATATGCCCGCTCCGGTGCTGAGTTCATTTTTTGATCCGACTATATACCAGATCAGTTCATTCGCTCTACCAAGTGGTGGTGCGTTCACTTCCTCAAGCTCCTTTCGATTTTTGATTGCAATCTCGAAGTTCTTGCGAAAGATATATTTGGTAGTCATGTGATCTGTTGGCATTTTGAAAATGTCATCATCCACATGCCTTATCTCTGTGTGTCCTCTCCCATGTGCCACGTCATGGTCTGATGGTTTTTCCAGTCGGGTTAGTGCTGCCCTTGCTTCGCACATTATGACACAATGTAGTGGAGGAAGGTCTAGCATTGTCTCCAGCGCCGCTGTAGGGGTAGTCCTCATTGCCCCTGTAATGCCAATGCATGCAAGTCTTTGGACCTTGCTTAGTTTTAGCATAGCAGAGGATTGCTATTCACTTAATAACATTGGTAATTATAAAGAAAATAAATATCAACATACCTTCTACTGTTAAACGACACGTTGTGAACGCATCTCCATACAAATTGTAAATTTCACATCTGTAATTTCCAGCATCTCGTGAATAAACATCTCGTAATACCAATTTGACTATTCCGTTTTCGAAAATTTGCCGAAAATCCGTACAATCCGGCAAAATACAACCATCCTTCATCCAAACCACATCTAACGGTTCAGCTCCAGTAACATCCAGCTCTAAAACAGCCTCACCACCTTCAACGACCTTCAAATTTTTCGGGAGACCTTTCAATATTTCCGGTCGCAGACTATCATAGTTTTTGTTGTCCACTTTTTCCACTATCTCTGTAGGTAAATTGTCCAATAATTCGTATTTATATCTTTTTAAATTGCTCACTATAGATCTATAGTCGGAATGCAATGAAGGTCTGCTGCTAGGTCTTGCATATCCTCCTGTAAAGCTCTTTGAATAATAAGGTGCTGGCTTAGGTGATAAACTTCTAGCTCTAAGACCTCTTGAAGATGCAACACGATGGCCTATAACGTCTAGTTTCGCTGAGGTTTCTACTCGACCCACGTCGTTTTCTAAAATGATTTTGTAAACTCCCGAGTCGCTTGGGATAACGTCAGTAATTTCTAAAGTTCTTAAATCGTCTCGCTCTGTGATTCTGAGTCTTGTAGATGGGACGATTGCTACTCCATCTTTTTCCCATGTCACCCAGGGATCTGGGTGGCCAGCGACTGCGCTCTGAAACCTAAATTTCAACATTTATTTAGATATGGTAATACAGGGTGCTTAAAAGAATGTTACCCATCTGAAAGGAAAAATAGAACTCTGAAGAATAATTTGTAACTGCAACCATATCCAAGATAAATAAAGTTCATACATTTTATGTGATTGAGGGTCGGTTTTACAAGAGAGATTTATACTAGGTATCTATAGTTATTCTGGGTATAAAGTTATACCAGAATTTATACCTAGTTTAAAACTGGTTGGTTTTACGATGCTTTTTTACACCGGTATAGCAATTCTTGGAGTAAGAATTGCTATACCGGTGTAAAAAAGCATCGTAAAACCAACTAATTTTATTCTAGGTATAAATTTTGGTATAACTTTATACCCAGTATAACTATACCTAGTATAAATCTCTCTTGTAAAACCTGCCCTAAGTGTTGGAATGACTAGCAGCATTTTAATGAAATTTTATACGAACATGTTTCGGAAAATGAAACAACCATGGAAGTGTTTTGACATCGTAACTAGTAGTTTTATTTGGACCCCTAACCTCAAAAAAGTTATTTTAAAAACTACTCGGTACGAGCCATGTAACTAGCATCCCTTATGGAATGACAAATTCATGAGATGAGACAGCTTCCAGAACAGTTTCCTACAAAATTTCTTTACAATGTTGCCAGTGGTTTCGACATAATCGTAATAAATGCCAACACATTATTATTCATCTTGCTGTATCCTGAACACTTTTGCTGATTCGGACATCTTATACTAAGCTAACCTCACTTATTCATCAGAGTTCTACTTATCCTTTCAGCTAGGCAAGCTGTTTTTGAAAGGCAAGCTGTTTTAGAAGCAATAAATAAAGAAAATAACGAAATCACAGACTTTTTTTACAAATGAGCTTATCAATCTAAATTCTTTTGCTTACCTCACTGTTTCCCCTTGCTCAGCCACTCGGTTGTGTGGGTAGGCATAAAATTTTGGAGGTGTTGCTCGAATCCGTCTAGGTCTAAATTCTGTTACGCCCCTCTCTCTATAATGTGGTAATTCCGTTAGGGTTCTGTTGGGAGTAGATCTTGGAGAAGCGCTCGAAGTTGAAACGTCTTGAAAGCCCGTGGGCCTCTTTAATTGTTGACTAACGAGGTTTTCTTTTTCTTCCGGTACTGAAATGGAAGTACATTCTGTAGATATTCAATATAAAAGAATATTAAACACCAAAAGTAGGCATCACATAAAATATAATTATCAAATTAATATGAGTATTTAGATCCCACAAAGTAAAGTTACAAACAGTAAGTTCAAATAACAGGGAACGTTTCTTTGAATAAGTGAAGCAGCTTTTTAGATTTTTTATATTATACATTTACTTTTGTCGGGTTATTGGTGGACAGGTGAAAGTTCAAGGAAGCAATTTTTGTGTCTGAAGTTTAGTTTATTCAAGAATTTCTTATGGAAAGAATTTTTGTAAATAATATTAAGTTATCTACTTTATTTGCAGTTTCCTGCAAATAAAATGTCATTTTAGTAAAGAATGTTATCAATAGATGTCAAAGGTGATAGTTTAATGAGCCCTTATAATAGTATTAAGCTATCATCTTTATCTATGAATATTATCAAGTTTCAATTATGTCAAGCGGTTCTTACTTAAAATTCTACTTACAGTCAACAATAAGGCACGCAGATGTGGACGATTTTCCTAATTCGTTATAAACCACGCATGTGTATTCACCTTCGTCTTCTGGGTACACTCGATTTATTGCCAATTTTGCTATTTCTCCATCAAATTCAGCTTGAAAATCGCCTCCCAAATGCAACAGCTGCAAGTTTTCAAAAATATTAACAAACGGTACTCAATAATATTCACTTTTATTGATTATTAACCCAAAAGAATAATCGACTACATCGTTAATATTGACGTTTTTCGAAATATAGATTGCGAAAAGTCTATTCGAGCTATACGATTTACACAAGTACGACAAGAAAAACATGAGAAAAATTACTTGAAAGAGAGAGAGAAGAATCATTGTGCGCAGTCAGCTGTTGCCAAATGTATTTATTTGTAAAAGTTATTCCCAATTTTTGTCGGCAAAAATGTCAAATACCAATAATTGTTCAATCGAAAGCAGTGTATAGATTTTATTTATTGCAGATTGTAATTTATCCAATTTGTTTCTTCAACTATATTAATTTATTTTTATTTGTGTTCATTTCACTTATTTTTCAAAAGTCATTAATATTACCAATCTCGATTTTCTCTCTCTAAATTCCGGTTTATCCCGTCTTGAAAGTACCAAACATTCTAAACTGGCAACGCTGCTTTCATATCACATTGGTAGCTTACCGCTGACTTCGAATAATTATTCTTCTCTCTCTTTCAAGTAGTTTTTCTCATATTTTTTTTGTCGTACTTGTGTAAATCGTATGGGTCGAATAGACTTTTCGCGATCTGTAGATTGTATTTATATCTATGGTTACCTTTCCACTTTTTTCCCAACGAATATCAGGCGAAGGAGTTGCGAAAACATGACATTCGAGAATAGCCGAGTCTCCATCACAACATCTAATACTGCTTAATTCTTTTATAATTTTCGGGAAGGTTTGAACCTCACTAAAATATAAAATAAGAGATCAGTATACCTACCACAAATTATGCACCTTCTAGTATGCTTTGAAACTACTTCCCACCACAACAATAAAATATTTCACAACAATTGTAATTATACTAACGCTTTATAAGTTTTGAAAAATATTTCCCAAAAGCAGTGACCGTTCAACTAGGAAGCAACAGCTACTTCCCGGGCTATGGGCCCCGACGGCTATTGAACTAAACTTCAAAATCAAATGGGGTTGGTATATCTACAAGATATTTAACACCAACCATTCTGGTTTGCAATTAAAAGGAACAACATAACTTGAAGTCCGGTTTCGGCGTATTTGCGCCTCATCAGTACAAGGTATATGTTCTCCGTTCGTGAACTCTAAGAGCTTAATCCCGGGCTGAAGGAGACACCAAAGTCACAATCAATACATATCTACATGTAACGGAAGAGTAAAAGTTGTGACAATAACTACATCCTCAGCTCCAATCGCAAACCAAGGACGACTATCCAGCACTGTAATGGAACGCCTTTGATGCGATAATTACAGTCAAGCAGTATCGAACATGGTTAATACTTGGATGGGTGACCAAGCCAAGGAAAACCATCGTATAGGGCCCGTGCAGCCTGCAGCGTAACACTTTAGACTACTAGGGTGAGTAGCATATCACAGCACGCAGGCATTATACCAATGAGCACAAGGTATAATGTAGATATGCCGTCTTTCGGAGGAGACGTAAAACCGAAGTAGTCCCGAGTCCATGGATGTTGGGCTCGTTAAAGAACGCTACCAGTAGTGGGTAGAGTGCTCCCGGCGTCGGTGATTAGCCTCAGTCGCAGAAATAGACCGACGTTAAATAAACGAATAAAAAAAATCGCAAACCAAAATTCGTAAAATCTGACAACAGGCTACGTGGGCTTGAAACAATAAAGAATCATCACAGTTTCCTGTAATATTGTCGTATTTTATTCAAGTGCGTCACCAATAGATACTGCTGAATAATTAAAATTATTATGAATTATTTATTTTGAAAAATACTATATTTTGTAATAAACATAAAATAGTATCTATACTCACGCTATTTTCTTCTTTCCCATTTCTTCTACTGTTGCTTTTGGATCTGAAATAAAAAATTGTATTGTTTTGAAAGATAATAATTATTTGCTAATCAATGAACGTACCTTTTACTTTTATCTGAAGTGATATGATTGCCTTTGCGTCTCCATGACAATTTTTCGCGAAAATTGTGTATGTTCCTGTATAATCAATTTTTGCATTTGGTATTTCCAGTCGATATTCAGGAGTGTCTTCTACTTGATAAAAATGAGCTGCATCTCGATAATAATCAGGCTGGAAAAGAAGGACAGTATAATTATATTAATAGATTTTTCATACGAATTCGTACTTTTTAATGAAAACAATATAACTTTTCATTGATTTTGGCGCAACCTATATGTATTAGTATAATTACTTATTGATTTTTAACTTTTTTGCGACAGGTTTAAAAAATCTGTGTGAGTAGAGGTCCGCAGGCACAACTTTTAAAATTAAAATTCCGCTTTGAAGCAGAAAATGCTATACCTGTGCAAGCACGGCGGAACATTACATTAGATAGGAATGCCGCCTTCCTGAGAATCCCAGCAGCGGATATTTGATACCTAAGTTCCGTCTAACGGCGGACCAATAGTTATTTAACCAATCAGTATTAATAAGGAATATTAACAATCGAGGCGAGCGCGTTAATGATTGGGATTGTTAATTGTCCTTTTAATAAGCGTGTTAGTTACAAAACATACTAAGTCGACTGTACAATTTGAATCCTTTTTCTCAATATTTAAAAACAAAAGATTATTTATTTGTTTCGTAGGTTAGTAATGTCAATAATAAATGAAATGTACGTTCATAATCTATGGAGAGTAAACCTGGCGGAAACAGTGTGTCAGCCAGACGACGGGGTAAACGCTTATCGTGGTGCGTCTGTGAACGCTGTGGTGTATAACTCTTACACTCAAGGTGTTGCGTTTGAACGCAATGCCACTGTAATTTATTTTTTCTTCGATTGCGCATGTGTTCAAAGTAAAACATAACCCACGTTTTGTGAAATTTTTGGTTGTGGTCGTATAATTGTTTTCGTTAATTCTTTGCACTTAGTATTGGTGATTCTAAACTATGGGAATAATGGTATTTTATTGCTGTGTGTTTAAAATGTTATAGTAACAATAAAGAAGTTCATCTGCACAGTTTTCCTATTAAGGATTCTTTGGTGAGTAATATTTTAGCATTGAAATAGAGTATAAATGTAAATTATTTTTATTTTTTGTCTTAAATTTGGCTAGTAGTGTAAAAAATTGTATATACACCACGGTGTTAAAGACATTTATAAGCCTCGCAGCTTATTCCGCTCGGGGCAAATCCCTTCGCGAAATAATTTTGGTGCTCGGTCAATAATAATAGTCTTCATCACCTTGGTGAATAATATACTATTATGTAACATATAAAAATGCCAATAATAATTATTGTTATCATTATTTTAGCACATCCATCACCTCCCTGGTTCTGGGCCAATCGAGTATAATTATTGAATATAACTGTCTTATGTATATCTACTTTGGTAATTACATTAAAATAAATGTACTGTTTTCTTTAAATATAACACAGACGCATTAACTAGTTTCAGGTCCACTTTCTTTCACTTCAAATTAATGATAGCTGTTTATATCAGAGCAGAAAAAGCTAATTGGAAATTGTACATGTGATAATTATTAAAACCAAATAAGGCTCGTGTACACTGTACAGGGTATTTTAAGTTGGGATATTTGGAATCTACAAAAATAAAAAAAGTATTGTAAACATTGTGGTACTTAGCATAGCAGCTGTTGTGGGTTATAAATAATAAATTGGAAGTAGAATTTTGTTAATGATGAAATAATATATTGGTCGTTCGTTTCTGGCAAGTGGAGGACATATGTTAAGAAGAATAAAATCATGTAGAGGATAGAAAAAAAGAAAGTATAATTTTATTTTTTATTTTATCTTTTCCTTTCAAGTATTTTTATATTAACAATGTAACAATTATTATAGAACACAATGTCCAATTTATAGCTTTAGAGATTTATTGTTCGTTAAGAAAGGAAGTAAGGGTACACTCGCAGTTTCGGTAACGTAAGCTGTAAAAATTATTTTTACTATTATTTCTCGTTTTTTCTCAATTTGTATGACATTTTCTGACTCCATAATTTCTCCATCTATAAGGGCGAGTTGTATCAAACACTTAAACTTGGCTTAATGATAACTGATGTTTAGAATGCGACAGATTGATCTATTTATTATCAATTTGAGAATCCAGAGATAGTAGTTCAACAAAAACTTGTGCAACATAATTTTGTATACCCAGAAGGTTGTATTTAACATATTTGCTGCTTGAAAATTCCTATCAAGATAAACATTTTGAATAAAAATCAGCTTAAAATTCGCGCTCAACCAAAAATGACTGATGATATAACGAGTACGTTCATAATATACTAGGCAATCCAGTGACCTGTCAAATAAAATTCAATGTGACGACACAGGGCAAACAAATGTGATTCAATACATTGTAGACCGTGGATTTTGGTATACATAAGTGTTTATTTTGGAGAAAGGTGCTTTTATTTTGCTTTGGTGTCTCTATACTAATAATATACAATAAAAAGTTCAGTTTTATAAAACTCTTAAGCTGGGTATATCAATTTAGGACCAACTTTTGGTTGTGTACCTATATAAGAACATTATTTTTTTGTTAGTGGTTTTTAGACTATCGAGAATTATTATTTAATATCTACGAGTAAGTACAGACTGACTAAAACATATACAATATTATAATGAAAGTGAAACTTTTATGAAATTGCTGGCATTAAAATTTCACTTGCTTGAATTGGAAGATATCACCTGCAGTATTTAACTTGTATGTCTATGGATTTCAGGAGTGAAACACCTACTTCAAAATGCCAACAACTTGTATTGTAGTTGGTTGTGGGAGCCGTTCAAACCGATACCAAATAAGCTTTTTTATTTCCCAGCTGTTTTAAAGATCACATTTTTGGTGCACAAGAATGAATTAAGTAAGAAGCGTAGAGAAATGTGGTTAGCAGCAATCAATAGAGATGATTTAACAGAATCAAAAATCAAATATCAGGCTGTATGTAGCAGGCTTTTTGTTCAGTTTAGTTCAAAAACAATATTTATAAAAACTAAGAAAATTGTTCAAAAAATGTGAATTAAATGTTAACTACACGCAAAAAAGTGAAACCAAAGAATCTCAAATATCATATCAAATATTACCGGATTAAAATCACAGGAATGAAGAACTGACAATTTTACATGCGTCCATGTTGTTTGGGGCTATTTGAAGAAGAAAGTATTATAATGTCACAGGTGTGAAACGTGCTTAAAATTCTCAAGATTCATATGTAACGGGCTTAAAATGGCGACTGTCAAACATGCGCACACAGAAAATGAATTGTAAAACAGCACAAGCTTCGTTTCTTGTTGGGATGGTGTATTCTAGACTGTTTTGTGGTGTATTCTGTGATTAGGAATTGAGGAAAGCTCAAATCCAGCTTCCAAGGCAAACATTTTATTTCTATCCCGTTTATTATATACAAATTCTCCCATTGACCGTTGTATCAATCACTGGTATATTCATATATGTTTATAGATCAAACTGAATAAATAAAAGATTTTTAACCAATTAATTTAATAAGCCAAGCATATTATAATACATACTTTATCACGATTTTCTTTTTTAACTGTATAATAGTTTACGAGCGCAAATGTGCATGTTTTTGTACGCAGATATAGCTTATCTATCCATCTTAATTAACATTAATGAATACAGCAAAGTTAAACTAGTTACTCGGTAACACATACAGAGTGAGTAGTTAACTACACAGCAAGTGGATTTAGAAGATTGCAAGTTGGATAATAATCCCGATATTTAAGTAGTCTTTCAACTTACAAGGGAAAAGCTACAGAACGTTCATAACTCTGCCAACGGATGTCGTAACAAATTATACTCGATTTGAAATTGGTTGATAGTAATAAATCATTAAAA